>PQXL01000164.1:0-74144 GCA_004916875.1 Botrytis galanthina
TATAATGAAAGTATAAAAATATAAACAAATGATCAATATACGAAAAACCTAAAACCTAATAAGTGTTAAATTGTGGTTTCATGAAAGATCATATTTTTAATGGTTTACAGCAAGCAATTTTTTCAATTTCGAGGGACTTTTGCAATGACGCTCCGCTGGCCCTCCGGGGGCCACTGCCGTGGAGGCAGAATATATATCATCAAAAAAGATTAATTCTTATAATTTGCAGAGATACTTCTATCCCATAATCATTGTTCGTCTCTCATCTCTCTACATACTCAGTCTCTCCGCCGCCTCCCCCACCCACCCAAGGCCACTGCCGTGGAGGCAGAATATATATCATATCAGAAAAAGATATTTTGGTTATTGTCTATCTTCTATCTCTCTATGTATTCAATTGCTTAATCTCTCCATCGTCTTCCTTATTTATTTAAGGCTACTACCGTAAAAACAGAATATATATTATATTAGAAAAAGTTATTTTGGTTATTTTCCATTTTCTATATCTCTCTACTTACTCAATCTCTCTACTGCCTCTCCTACCCACCCAGGCCACTGCCGTGGAGGCAGAATATCATAATCAAAAAATATTAATTCTTATAAATTACAGGAATACTCCTATCCTATAATAATTATTCATCTTCTATCCCTCTACCAACTCAACCTTGAAAACAGAATATATAATATATCATCAAAAAAAGTTATTTTGATTATTTTTTTCATTTTATATCCTTCTACTCACTCAGCCTTTCTTATTAAAATAGAACTTACAAAAATGAAGTCTCAAATTCAAATTTATTATTTATTATTTTTTATTTTCAGTATTTCTATTACTCTCTTTTTCTTTTTCGCCTATTCAAAATCATTATAATATAGAATATATATATTTTGATTATTACTCATCTTCTCTTTCTATATCTCTCTACTCATTCAGTCTCTCCACTACTTCCCCCACCCACCCAAGACCACTACCATAAAGGCAGAATATACATTGTTAGAAAAAGTCTAACTTCGATGATTCTTCATCATCTATTCTTCAACTCTTCTCTTCAATCAAATACATCATCAGCACCGCAGCCACCTCCAGCAGCCACCTCCCGCAGCCAACACTACAACTATAGAAGCAGAAACCCAACCCGTTCAGAAGGCTCCTCGTCTCTTTCCCAGACCAAGAATGATCCGAGACCCATTCTCTGCTGTCTCCCTTAGATATCCATATCCAAGACTATTATTATAAAGACAAAGCATATAAAATGAAGTATCAAAAACATCATCCTCCACCTTCCACCGTCCACCCAAGACCACCGACTGCCATGGATACAGAACTTTTATAATCGAGATATCAAGAACATAATCAATTCCCTTTCCTTTTCTCCTCCCTCTCCATCCCTTCCAAGGGTTCCCCTATCAATCTCTTCCTATACATCTATCAATCCCAATCTCCTTTTACAGACTAAACACATCCAATTCAAGATCTACTCCTCCTATAAAAATAAAAGCTTTCAAATCCAAGTGTATGAACGTAGGTGAATGACTTCAATTCAATAAATAGCCACTGTATCAAGCTTTAGGCGAAGGCGAATGCGAAGGAGACTAGCTCTTTCAGTAGTGCCTATACAAGACCTACTACTTTCTATGTAGGTAGCTAGCTCTTTAGACAGAACACAATATAGACATTTAGGACCTACGAATACGTGGGTGCTACGTCTTCCGTATTTTCCTCAATCCAACACCAAGAGTATATCCAAGAATAAATCTCAACCCAATCATTCCAATTATTCCTTATTTTCTATTTTTCCAATTTTTCATCTTCCCCTCTTGTACTTACATCACATCCATAAAAGCCGAATTCTCAATAATAAAATATACAATATACAATATATAATATCCAATATCAATCAAGAACAATCCTTTTCTTCTCTCCTCTCTCCTCTCTCCTCTCTCCTCTCTCCTCTCTCCTCTCTCCTCTCTCCTAATATACATTTCCAAGGTTATCATTTCCAATCTCTTTCTATATCACTAAATCCATCCATCCATCCATCCATCCATCCATCCATCCAAGATCTATTTAAATACACCCCTTACAAAGATAAAAATATCCAATGTCCAATATCCAAAAAATAAATCTCAATCCAATCATTCCTGATTTTCTGATTTTCTGATTTTCCACTTTTCCATCTCATCTTTCCCTCTTATACAGTATCTCAACAATAAAACATAAAATATCAGTCAGGAACGATCTTTTTCTTCTCTCCTGTCCTTTCTCCTCTCCCCCTCTCCACACACGCAAAATAGCAAAATAGCAAAATAATACAATAACACAATACTTCCCAAATCATCAGAAACACATAGAACAAACATCTCCCTAATACAAAATAAATAAAATAAAGATTTGAGAGAGATATTTTGGATTTCTATGTACTCGACTATGTATGTATGTATGTATGTATGTATTCTTCCTCTCCCCTCCCCTTCCCCCTTCCCCTCCCCTCCATCTCCATCTCCATCTATCCTATCAAAAGAAACGGGTATCTTAATTCTTCATCTTCACCTCCGTCTTCACCTCCATCGCCATATCCATCTCTACTTCCATCTAATCAACTCAACTACTCCGACCCCCAAGCTCTCTCCCATACTATCCAGACTTTCCGCCCTCTCTCTGTCTATCAGTACATTATGCTCCTTCTATTCTATTCGGCCGTTTCCCATGCCCACATCAAGGAATAATCTATTAACAACCCGCTCAAAATATATGCACGACCACAACCACAACCACCATCTCAAAGTCTTCTCCTCCCATCGTTAAATATGTAAAATTCAAAAACCACCCAAGTACCATATCCCCTACCCCTCATATACAAGAACTCCAACGCCATTACTCCCCTTAATATTCCCCTCTCAATCCCCACCATTTTAGTCTCCCCCCTCCCCTACACAACCACTAAATAATTACAACGTAATCAAATCCACCTCTGAGAAATCCGGCGGATTTCTCCCATATACTACTCTCCCCTTCGCATCCAACGCCGCTCCTACATTACTAATCCAGATATTCGCTCCTGCATAATCTCTCGTCCTCTTAACCTCATCATCACTAACCCCAATATCGTCTCTTGGAATCCAAACCACCGGTCTCCTAGCTCTCAAAGCATAATGTTGAAACGCATGTTTAACGAGAGCATCTCTCTCTTCCGGTGCCAGATCTTCAATTTCGTCATTATACCCACCATAAAGTGCATTAGCGATCTTTTGCTGCGCTTCAATATCTTTATGGCGTCGTTTACGCGTGAGCTGTGGACGAACAACTGGTTCATCGATAGGTTGAGGACCATCGGTGCCAGTTCCACGGGCAAATGTTTTGTGTCGAAGATTTCGACCGGATTGTAAAGCCCAACCGCCAGCTACAGCAGCACCATGTACAAGATTCGATGGTTTAAGTTTGGCAAATTTACTACCGCTATTCCTATTTGTGGTCGTAGGATGTAGTGCGTCCATTTCAATGTATCCCGGTCCTTCAATACCAGCTCCATCATTTTGTGGTACTGTTTCAGGATCTGCAATGGTGAGACCAAGACGTTCGGCTTGTATCCGATCGAATGCTTCATCACGAAGGACAGCTTCATCCTCAAATGTGATGGGCAGATATCGAAGTAAAGGACCGAAAGACCAATTGAGAAGGAATTGGTAAAGAGCAGTGAGTAATAAAGCAACAATCATAATGATTGCCTGAGGAACCAGTGAATCACCTTGCTCATCCTGAGTCAAGAAGAACAAACCGATGAGGCACAATTCCATAACGTATAAACCAGTAAATGTCTGATTGATAGCACGTGGGTATAGAAGTCCTCCTGTATCAATCCTGAATCGAGAGACATAAAGCATATTGTAACGATTCGCAATCCAAAGAAGTGTGAATGTGATGATGACGAAAATTATAATAACCGGCGTGACCACACAATAAATTAAGCCAATACAGGCAAAATTGGTGTAAACAGGGAAGAATGATCCCCAAGTCACTGATGGAAGTGTTGTATTTCTGGTCCACTTTTGTCGAGCAGTATTATCGAAAATCTTTGGTAAAACGAACCAGAAAATGAGAGTCGTCAACTGTAGAAGTGTACCCGAGCTCACAGAAAATGCTTGAAGAATCATGTAAGAGAAGAAATAATTCGCTGCCTTTGGTAATTGTTGCGCAAGTGTTTCGGGTATAGAGGTAATATCATTGGACCATGATCCAATTGCAGCTACCGCACCACCAGCGATGGACACAACCAAGAAAACTTGGACAAAGAGAAATGCAAAATAATAAGTTTGAACCAAACCTTGCTTCTCATTGCCAGTTTGTGAACCTTGAACAAAGGCAAGATATCCTAAAATTGTTGGCACCAATGATAGCAAAATACTGAGCACGATGGCGGGCAAAACACCTGCTACAGCTTGAAGAACCTTTTCGGGTATAACCTTAAGCCAATGAAGCCAAGGTTTGGTACTGACCAAAGAAGATATTTGGGATAGAGATGATGTCCATGCGACAGGAAACGACCATAAAATAATCATACCAAGAACGACAGCAGTAATGACAGCGGTCCTGAGCCAAGCCTCCCACCATTTAATAGACATGTTATCCCAAAGGACATCATTAGGTGAAATCTCAACAGTACGCGGTGCCATTTGCTTTGGAACATGGTAGGTAACAGACTGACAAGCCATATGTGCAGCTACTTGATGATTGAATTGGATAAAAGCCGAGTTCATGAGAGGAAATCTCTCGGGAGACTTTTGATCCAATTCAATCTCAACATTTAGCTGAGCTAGTTGTTCACGACACCAATATATCGTATCGACTTTTGGACTGATTCCAGGAATGCCAAAAAACCAATCAGGAGTCCAACTGAACCTGGCCAATCGATGGGTTGGCCTGTCCTTTTCCTTCAGATAGCGCTGCCAAGCTGCGGTCGTTGCATTTTCCTGATATTCCTCGTTGAAAGCCTTTGGATATTCGACACCTGGTCCATCGTCTGAGTTTAGGAAAGGCACGATATCCTTAATTACCTGCCACGCAGTCTTCTTTGGCGGGGCACCAGTTGCAACCCTCGACTTTGGCCCATCGCCTTGAGTTAAAGGAAACTCATCATCATCTTCATATCCTGTTGGGATTGGAGATGGAAACCCGCCAGCGGGACCTTTCCAGAATTTCCACCAATTATTGGTTTGAAAGGCATCATTGGTTCCATCTCCTCCATATTGAAAGCCATTTCTGCGTACTGTGTTGCCTTGCAACTTTCTATCCCCATCATAACTTCGAGGATCACGGTCGGATGTTGACGGGCGTTCTTCTCTTTGCTTCTCAGTTTCCCGGTTCTTTTCATCATCCACACCAGATCCATAGGGCTTCGGAGGTGGTGGTCGTTTTCTGTATCTTCCATATTGATCATATTCGTCATCCTCCGTGATCGATGGTGCGTCGAGACTTACAAACCCATTACCATTCGTTTCTTCAATTGTATCATCTAACTCTCTGCCAAGTCCTAAAACGCCCCCAAAAGCAGTACCTCCTGCCTTTCCTACGGCGTCCACACCTTTGTTTAAGCCTTGTCCAACTACCTCGAAACCTTGTCCCATAGCGGCGAGGGGGTTGCCAAGCTTGAATTTCTTCGAACTGTGTCGCTTATGTTGTCGAGCTTCTTCCTGTCTCTCCAATTCTGCCTCCTCGTCTAATGCATCATCCACGGTGTGAGGAGCCTCCTCGCCAGTCGCAACGCCACCACTTTGCGCCAATTCTGCCGCTCTCTCATTTTCGCGTTTTATTTTCTCAGCTTTCTCTTCCTTGGTTAGTTTGCGATTCGATTCCTTGGCTCTAGCTTTCTCATCCTTCTCTGCTTGTTTTTTCTGCGCTTTCTTCGCGCCTCTGATCAACTCCGTCTCGGCTGCTTCCAGTTTCAAATGGATTTTGTCCCGAAGATGGATCTTCTTCAATAATTCATCATAATTTCGATTAATCCAAATATTCCTAATTCCTCCAGGGAAAACATCGTAAAGCCCAGCGAGCGCTTCTTTCGTAAGCCATTTATCCGGAATGGCACTGACAAGGACAGTAGTTGCTGAAGCTCTCAGTCGATGTTCTGCAGATGTCAAATAATCTTGTCGTACTTTAATATACACTCGCAACTCTGCAAAAAATACACCGCAGACCCACATGATGGCCAATAAAGCAAGCACCAGATGCGCCCAGTACCTATTCGTCTTGCTAGGCTGTATATTAGTCCAAGCCAATTGGTCCAGTCCAGTTACGTTTGGGTTCGAAGAGACTTCTGTCTTATTTTTGTCGTTTGCGTATTGTAAAGCCCAATCTTCACCTCTGCCTCCGATATAGTTCATGGGTACAAGAATTGGTATTATGACGACGGCCATAGGTATGAAGATGACCAGCAACGTTTGAAGGTATCGAAGGAAAAAGTAAGCGTCCAAGCCACATTTGTTGATCACTTCTCGGTCTCGAAATTGAAATATGGTAAATAGCCATCCCCAAGGACTTCTCGGAGGCGGTTCTGTTCGTTCTTTTTCGGGGACTAGATAGGTCTTTGGTTTGCTAGAATTCAGTCAGTAAAGTCCACTGGAATCTGCGTCCACAGAGCGCAGATCGCCACACGTAACATTTTCCAAACTTACAATATCCGTGCAAGCTTGTTCTTCAAAAGCATAAAAGCTATCATCTGGACACCAAAAATGATGGCAGAAGATGCCATTGCCGTGAGAAGAGCGACCAGACTAATACCCTCGGAGCCTTGCGCTGCAGGCGTCGTGGTTTCGGACGCTGAGGTCGAGGTCGTCGTGGCATTGCCAGTCAAAACTGAAGACATGTTGAGTAACGTTGAACACCTTAACGATGCATAAGAGAAAGTATTTATTAATCCAGCTAAGATGTATTGGTCGTATTGGATGGTGTTTGTGATATCATTAATAGGTCGTTTTCGATTTCGGTTGCAATACTGAGGTCAATACTGAGGTCAATACTAAGGTCAATATCAATGTCGATATGGATGGTATTGGTATCGATATCGGTATCGGTGTGGAAAAGAATGAATTAGAAGAAAATAAAAAGAGAAATAAAGGGAACTAGAAGAGACCTAGAAGAAAACTAGAGATATCATTGAATCATCTACTCCGTACCTAGGTAATGCCAATACCAATGCGAGTGACCATGCCAATGCTCCAATGCTCCAATGCTCAAACACCTGGTGAATGTTTTATTTTGGAAATAAACTTGGTCGTGGTCGTGTTTGTTGAACGGATTATGATTATCCCCAATCCCAAATTGAGTGGCATGATTCGCTGATCGTAAATTAAACCTGGTGAAGGTATTAAAACCTTAGCAAGGAGCGACATGGATATAAATCACACCTTGATTCATATTGGAATGACTAGACATGACTAGACATGACATCACGAATCATACTGGTTGCTGGCTCAGGAGATATGGAGATATGGAAAGGCCACGTTCAAACGATGTCCAACCGAGACAGGATGAGTCCACGATACAAGTTTATCCTCCAAAGAATCAGAAAATGTGTTTCAAGCTTCTGGAAGTTATACCTCGAAAGGGATTTCTCTACCATTCATTCGATATCCGTTACTTAAACTTCACCCTCTTTACCCACTCTTACCCCCCTTCCCCTGAGATGCGCTTATCGTATATCAGAGAATGATCGTCGACCAGTCATTTAGATTAGGGGCTATAAAGACGACACCAGAGGCGTTTTAGGAGCTTTATTTGCTTGCTGTAAATTGTACGATATATCTATCATATATGTCACCTTGACGCTTCTTTCCTGTGAGGAATTCTTGAAATACGAGATATACAACGCACTATAAAATTATAAACAATTGAGTACTAACCAGATCCAGACTGTCAATACGAATACCGGTATCGTACAGGACAGGAACATATATATTACATATACATGGACATCATAAATATTGATAAGAATCCAGATAGAGACACCAGAAAATCCAAGCCACTGTCGCCATCAAGCATCGGAGATATTCTAATCCTAGACAAAAGTGTTTAGGTAGTAGCTGGAGGTACTCTATATTCAATTCAGCCACTCAATTACCTAGATACACTCACTCTTACATATTAGGCATGCATGGTATGTACACCAGCTCAGGCATACCGGTATGTGCGAGAGATAAAAAACTTGTATTCGCAGGATCTAATCAAGCTTGATCCCCTGAGGCTTCAATCACGATTCACGACGATAAAGCTGCTTGTCTAGAGAGTGTACGGGAAGATGCAGTATTTCTGATGCTATTTCTATGATCTATTAATTGTTAGTAGGATATCGTCCTGTACTGTATGGTACATGTATATGAATATGGAATTCATGCTAAACTTTTCTAGTATGTGGGCAGAGTATATCGGATTTTGTAATTCATTCTTATCAGTCTACGATAGAAATTGTATACCCAGGAGTACATAATACATCTCAAGCAAGAACGAGGGGAAGCATCACACTAATCCTTGGAAGCATGCGAATACTAACTTCCTATCCATAGATATAACGAGAATATATAAATGATGATTTTTAAAACTATTGAATTGAATTGAATAATTACTAGTATCGAAATGTGCACTATTAATCTTGGAAGGAATTTAATATACAAATTCTCTCTCCCTCTCCCTCTCCCTCTCCCTCTCCGTAAGAGTCCTAATAAAGACCCTTTTCTATCAATCTACCCCCGACCCCCCCCTCTTCTCTCAACCCCCGTTTTTAGATACAACTCATCATTATCTCAAACCTCACACCCACACCCACACCCACACCCAGCACATCCCTAATGACTAGGAGCCGTCTTCCTCACCGCAACACTAATACTCGACCCATCATCAATCTCCTCCGCATTCCACATCAACTGCCACACCCCATCACAAACCGGCGTCGCATAGAAATTCGACACAATTTTCTCCGTACTTGGATTCTTCCACATGGCCCAATTTCCAAACACGATAAATCCCTTGGTGGTACCGTTTCCAGCAGTCGATGCGCTAAGCCCCTTGGTAGTACTATTCCCAACAGCCGCTCCGGTAAATCCCACGTTGGTGAGTCCGCTAGAGGATGGATTGATGACGAGTGCGGATGTGGTCGTGTTGGTTAGTGTCACGTTGCTGCTGCTGGGTGTGACGATCCATTCACTGGAGGAAGTGGGTGTGACTGAAGGGAAGGTGAGATGTTAGTTGGATGCGAAGACGGCTTGTGGGAGAATGAATATGCATGTGGGTGATGGAATCCTTACATGTGATGTTTGCGTTGACTTTGGAGCCAGCTGGAACAGTGTTGCCGATAAATGCATTTCCTATTTGTTCAATTAGTTTCGTGAGACCAGTCGATGGTATACGATTATTAGCTTACCATCGGAGTAGTATACTGGAAGGCCACCAATACCAGTACCATACGCATATAAGTGAAATGAGTCGGTAGAGCTAGTAGTCCGTTTTTGGAGAACAGCAGCAGATGCTGTCATTCCTCCAAAGAGGAACAGGAGAGGAGATGTAAACTTCATGTTTTCTTGAATTCGTAAAAAGAATGTATGGACAAACGAGTGAAGATCCTTATACCAGAAGAGGAAGAGGAAGAGATGAAATGTGTGAAAAGAACGAAAATTTGGGTATACAACAACGGACGTGGGAATGAGAAGAACCTATCGTTAATATTATATCGAACGGGAAAACAAATATCAGGTCACCAAAGCTCGGGGCCAACTTGTAAAGATCTCTTCTCAGCTTTATCATGCCCAATAGAAAAGCATTTCAATGCACCAAGAACTATCTTGGACCTCTGCTAGTCAGGAGAAACTATCTGACCCTGTGGAAGCTTGAGCCGTAACGGGGATAGATGCACAATCAATAATGCGGGATGACAAGAACGAAAGTCAGTGCAATGGCACACCAAACCATCAAGGGTGATTTCGTCAGCCTGGTCGATCATATGGAATGATTAGTCCACGCCACATGGTGATTGGATGTGATAGTGAAAAACGTGCAATTGTACGCGGCTCTCGATCCGAATTTAGTTGCTTTGTGGAGTGGCTCGAGAGTGCTCATACCAGAATCCCAAATACGATCTGCACAGGTATTGATAGGAAGGGTTTCCCTCGTTGGAGCTCAAAGATTCTAACTCAAAGAGCGCAAGTGATAAGACGGCAAATTTTCCGACAGTCCGAGCCATTGAACAGGGTGGGCAGAGGCAGAGATTGAAGACGAGAGAGGTGAAGAGAGGCGAAAAGGGTCCCGCGACTCTGGTCCACCTGGTTGTCTGAGAAACAGACGGATGAGGTGAGGTTACCAAAACCAAATCATACATATTCTGGAAAAAAGAAAAATCAGAATTTCGATATAAAACCACATAACATCGCTACTTGGATTTTGAAGGCCTGCCAAGAAGCGTGAATGTGAATCAACAATTTACTAGACGTCAAGTCTTTGATGAAATCAAAATAAGAAACTTCATTGTTAATACATTTTGAATAATGTCGTGAGAGACAGCAGAAGGAAAGTTGCATGGCAGCTGGTAGCTGGAGAGATATCGGGGAGCACAAGTGCACGGTTCCGTAGCATTTTCGTTGCACTGTTTCAGAAGATGGGATTGACTGATTAACACAACCTTGTGTTGTGATGAATTGAATAATCTGAACTTCGTATCAGACGACGGAGAGCTGGAGTATCTCTCGACACAAATCGAATCTGAAACTTGAAGATATAAATTTATAACAAAAGGTATGAAGTGTAAGGTTTCTATGTATATTTATAGAGCGAGTGGGGTCGACGAGATGGGTATGGAGGGGATACATTGATATTCGGCCGACTTCATATCAATGATGATTCGAGGATAGATGAAATGGCTGTGCTAATTACGTCCGTAGACCACCTCCGATGTCAAGCTAGCCAATTGAATGTATTTCATTTTATGTTCGTATCATTCGGCATGATCGAGCGATATACGAATGCAACGACGATCTCCTGTGAGTAGATCCCCCATCGTGTTTCAAACATTCTTCTTTCCTTGGGTATCCATACTCGTTTCTTCTTCCCTTCAGCCTCTTCAGCCTCTCCTTTACGTCCTCGATTACAAACTTCATTGGTCCCCCTCAAGATTACCTGAGATGAGTTGTATCTTTTTCCATTCTTCCAAGTTACGCCTACCTGTTGAGCAACGTTGATCATCCAAAGATCTCCCACTACTACATGTCAGATGAAACAGACGCGAGATCCAGATCCATGCATTCGAGACTTGGTTTGAAGAATGTACTCAGCAGGAGTGGCGATATTGTTATGATCATCTTTTGACATCACATCGTGATTTGAAGATAGTATGTATTCATACACAAGACATACTAGAATATCCGTTTGTAAAACGCTTCCACGGACTGATGATCGAATGACTATCCCAGAGCTCACAGAGCATGCAGGTCATCAGTCAAACAAAGACGATAAGGTGCCACCAGTATCCATGCCATTAAAGTACTAAATTGCCACACGAAGCGAACTATTGTAGATGGTACCTGACTACTGAGTTGCAAAGCTTTCTCATCATACCATAATTTCAAAGAGAGAGAGAGAAATCCTCTAGCAGTACTCTCTATTTGGAATGGCTTCTCTCTTCTTCGACCGTGGACATCAGTTACCACTAGGACAAGTTGAGCTACAAACAAAACTAGTCAGGTACGAGAATAAGTAAAATGTCCGATCACTTTAATCAAATGAAGAACTAATACCAAGGCTTGTACGTCGCTTAACCTTAGGACCCCGAAATTATTTTAGCTGCTCTAGCTACTCGTGCCTCACTTGGTAAAACATTTGAGAATGGATGCACAGACGACATCCACCACTCACACCTTTGACCTAGGACAGATTCAAATGCAGGTCTCCTTTTCAAGTCTAAGTTGTATGCTTGTCTGAGGCTCAGAGTTGTTATTTCAATTTAATTTCTCACCAAGTACATTTCTACCTGATTCTCAATGCGGCTGGTGGCATCCATTATTGACTACTGAGCTTGACAGATGCTCATCCTAATACTATTTCGGACCCCTCTTGGGATGATCAAAGCACTAAGATATTTTTGTTATCTGCACTGTCAATCTAGTACGAACTTGAGGTCTACCATGGTGGAGATCCGTGTGGTGGATTGCACTAAGATTTTGCTAAGTCTCTCGGAGGGCTTGTACGAAGACTGTACCAAGGGAAATGTCTACTTCGGTGCTCGGGTCCAGAGGACTTTGACGGTAAAGCATCGATGTGATTCCTAAGTAGTTTATCTTACCCGGTCCAAGGTGTTGAATCTCATCATTGCAAAAATATTCTTAAGGGAGATTCATTCCCACTGGTACAACTTCATTCTTTACAATCCAGAAATCCGTTTTTCATTCTTTCCCTACTACATTAGCTTTCTTTTTTTCCTTTGGTAACCTCACTTGAGGACCATAACAATCTTTTATACTACACAAACTTCAACATCGAATTTCATATATTAGAAAGTTTCAGGGAATTGCATCATGCGTCTTCACATCCTTTTGGCCTTGTGCCTTTCATTTTGCCAAATTCAAGCAAGCCCTCTTTTCGGATGGTCCTTTAATCCAATTGCCACTCTTCAAGCAGACCTTCTCAAAATCATCAATCAAGTCGAGTGCTTAGCTTCCACAAAGGTTTCTTATATCCCATCACTTCTTACTTTTGGAAACACCAATGCGGTTACATCAAATAAGTGTTCAACAACAAGTGGCAAAACTACCAGTGCCGCAGCTGTTCAAACTTCCCTCTCTTCTCTTCAATCTGTAGCTTCATCTAAATGGAGTTCGCTTCAGAGCTTGTTGTCTACCACTACTTCGCTTCCTCCCATCTTCACCAGTAGTCTCACTGTTACAACGGCTAAGCCTACGAGCACTTCGAGTGTCGCGTCAACATCAACAACTGCAAATACTATGTCTCCTACTGCCAAGTCATCTTCGATCACAAGCACAACTTCTCCAGTATCCTCTTCAACAGCGTCCTCGACCAGCAAAACTTCAAGCTCAGCTGTAGCATCAGGAACCCCATGCGCAGGCAATACCGCTGCCGATAGATCAAAGTGGTGTGACTATTCTACAAGCACTGATTACTACAATGAAGTGCCAAATACAGGTGTCACTCGCGAGGTAAGAACTTTCTCGAGTAATCAATAGCTTTCTCTAATCTCACATTTTAGTACTGGTTCAATGTTCAAGATGGCGTTGCTTCGCCTGACGGAGTCTCAAGATATGTTCAAACTATCAATGGAAGTATCCCGGGACCAACCATTATTGCCGATTGGGGTGATAACGTGGTGGTACATGTGACAAACAGTCTCGCTACCAATGGTTCAACCATTCATTTCCATGGTATCCATCAAAAAAATACCAATCAAAACGACGGAGTTCCATCAGTCACTCAATGTCCTATTGCATATGGAGATACTTATACCTACAGGTGGAGAGCTACTCAATATGGTTCATCATGGTATCATTCTCATGTTGGACTTCAAGCATGGGAAGGTGTTGCTGGTGGTATCATCATCAATGGTCCTGCCACGGCTAACTACGACGAGGATAAGGGAACGCTTATGCTCAGTGATTGGGGTCATGTAACTGTCGATGAGCTATATCAAAAGATCCAGACTATTGGTCCTCAATCGATGGCTACAGGTCTTATCAATGGTACTAACGTTTTCGGAGCTGATGGAGCTAGTAATCAAACTGGTTCTCGTTTCTCCACTAGTGTTGAATCAGGCAAATCATACAGATTCCGTCTTGTAAACAGTGCCATCGATTCTCAGTTCAAGTTCTCAGTCGATAGTCATACTATGACTGTTATGGCGATGGACTTTGTTCCTATTGTTCCGTATCAGACTGAGATTCTCAACATTGCTATCGGTTAGTATTATCCTTCCTCATCACACAAATCCTCACTAACATCCTTCTCACAGGACAACGCTACGATGTAGTCATCACCGCAAACCAAGCATCCGTCGCCTCCGACTTCTTCATCCGCGCTATTCCCCAATCTTCCTGCTCCGAAAATGATAACTCGGATAACATCCGAGGTGTTCTACACTATGGTTCTTCAACCGGCCTCCCTACAACTACAGGCTATACTTTCACAGATGAATGTGTTGATGAACCTGTCTCCTCGCTCGTTCCGTACCTCCCAAAAACTGTTTCAGCTGCTTCCAAGAGTCCCGAAGAAGCAGTCACCATTGCTCAAAACTCGCAAAAACTTTTCAAATGGTATCTTAACAACTCTACTTTCCTCTCAGAGTGGGAAGATCCAACTCTCCTCATGGTTCAAAACAACATCACCGCATTCGGGACACCGGATAATCTCGTCGAGGTACCCAACGCGAATGAATGGATTTACCTTGTTATCCACAGCGCCCTCCCCGTTCCTCATCCCATCCATCTCCACGGCCACGACTTCTTCGTCGTCAGCCAGCAGGCCACTACATTCGATGCCGCAACCGCCGTTTCCACATACAATCTTAACAACCCCCCACGAAGAGACGTGGCCACGTTACCAGGAGGTGGATATCTCGTTCTCGCATTCGAGACTGACAATCCCGGAGCCTGGCTCATGCATTGCCATATTGGATGGCATACCAGCATGGGATTCGCAATGCAGTTCTTGGAGCGCGCGAGCGAGATTCCAAAACTGTTGGATACTACGCAGTTACAGGATACGTGTACGGCGTGGACTGGACATGCCGTTATCCAGGAGGATTCGGGAGTTTAGGTTTGAGGCGTTTATATAATTATTTCTTGTCGCTCTTTTTAAGATTTTATTTCTATTTATATTGGATGATGGATGCTGTGTGCTAGATGCTAGATGTTAAATATCTAGTAGGGGTAAAGGGAAAAGGGAGAAGACGAGAATATATCATGTATTCAAGATTAGATACTCGAGTAGACGAGTGGGAGTAATAATAATTGATCATTTGTCTATGCAGACGAAGAGAGAAGGAGATGAGGAAAAAGAGGAAGAGATATCAATGGATACCTAAATCGATGATAACACATCACCAAATAGTAGTATCTAAATATAATCTAATATAATTTTTAAAAAATTGAAAAAATCATATATTCAAAGTTAATCAAGACTATTACTCTGTGTCGTGAATTCAAAAGATGGAAGTAACAAATACGTACTCTAGGTTCCTAGCTCTTCAAGTAACCTCCAAATATTCAACCTTTTACCTAGTCTTCCTCCTAGATCTACGCAATCGTATCGCGAGCAAGATAATACCTTTTACATCTTTCTTTCTCTTGAAATTGTTTTGACTATACTGTAGTTTTTCATTCGGTTGGATTTCAACTACCTATAGCGAAGAGTAAGGAGGGGTAGCCTGCATTCATACTATCTATGTACGATATATACCAAGTATATTAGTATCGAACTTATAAATACCTAGGTAGATAGGTATATATACTGTGATTACCCTCAAGTACTGGATACAATGATATCAATATTGATACAGTATGGAAGTAACTCTAAACCCACGAAGTTTTTTTAGGACAAATAATGATAAATTCTAAGTGTGAAGTTTTTAGTACAGATTTCTAATTTGCGATATACATCTTATCGAATCGATAACGACGATAATATCTATACGTCACCTATCTCATCGCCCTCGTCTTTAACTCTACTTGTTATGTAATATTTAGACTTTGTGCTACTCAATATAAATGCGATATGGACTTAAAACTAGCACTCTGCACTAAAAAGTAGAATTTTGTCACTATTTGTCCCCAAAAGCTTAAGACGCCATAACCATACCATACCATGAGATGATCAAAAAAGCTATCGGCAAAATCACATGACGACCCCGCCCCCACCATCAAAAACCGCATCCCATTTATTAACCTCATTATATATATCGACATACTCCGCGATACTTCACCCGCATTATACTCCAACATAACATCATCCAATTTTATCATCGCGGAAAGCTCGTTACGATGGGTCATCTCGCAACGCTCGCAACATGCAATCTTAATCAGTGGGCGCTGGATTTTGACGGCAATCAAAAGCGCATTATTGAGAGTATTCGACGTGCGAAGAAGGCGGGGGCGTCGTTGAGGGTGGGACCGGAATTGGAGGTTACGGGGTATGGATGTCAGGATCATTTGTAAGTGTTTTCTTTTGGTATCGGGAAAGAAGTTTGGAGGGGGAATGGGATGAGCTTTGTGGGTTTGGGTTGGGAATAATTTGAATGGGTTGAATATTCAAATTGAATTCAGAGATCGAATCTTCCTTGTTATCGGACTTGCCATTTGGAGTTTTGGAAGCGCTTTTGAAGAATTGAATTTGAGCTAATTCACAGTAGTCTGGAATCAGATACAGAATTGCATTCGTGGGAATCTCTGGCGCAAATCATTTCTCATGAGGAATGTCAGGAAATCCTACTTGATATAGGAATGCCAGTTCGCCATAAAAATGTGAACTATAATTGTAGAATTATTGTCTATAACTCCAAGGTCAGTGAGCTGTTGGATATTTGATAATGAGCTGAAACTAATAAAGGAATAGATATTGCTCATTCGTCCCAAGCTCTCTTTGGCTTCAGATGGGAATTATCGTGAGCAGAGATGGTTCACACCATGGAAAGGAGAGAGAATCGTCGAGCAGTATTATTTGCCAAGACTGATCACGAAAGTAACGGGACAACATAAAGTTCCAATTGGAGATGCTGTTATCAGCACTTATGATTCGTGCTTTGGTGCCGAGACTTGTGAGGAATTATTCACGCCAAGGGCACCACATATAAATATGTCATTGGATGGTGTTGAGATCTTTACCAACAGCAGTGGTAGTCATCATGAGCTTCGAAAGCTAAATATTCGTCTTGAACTTATCAAGGAAGCTACTTTAAAGGCCGGAGGCATATATTTATATGCTAATCAGCAGGGGTGCGACGGAGACCGCCTTTACTATGATGGATCCGCCATGATTGTTGTCAATGGTAAAGTTGTCGCTCAAGCAAGTCAATTCTCTTTGTACGACGTAGAGGTGGTGACTGCCACTGTTGATTTAGAAGAGGTGAGGGCATACAGAACCTTCAGATCCCGTGCCATGCAATCGAGGGAAACAGCGGCATACGAAAGAATCGAAGCTGGTATGAGCCTTTCGAGTGATGCTGAGGACGTGAATCCTTTGGTGCAACCTACCAAGGAAATTCCAATCAAATATCACGTTCCTGAGGAAGAGATTGCGCTTGGTCCAGCTTGTTTCTTATGGGATTACCTTCGTCGATCTCGTCAGGCGGGATATTTTGTGCCACTCTCTGGAGGAATCGATAGTTGTGCTACTTCAGTCATAGTTCATTCGATGTGTCGAATCGTCTATGCAGCAATTGAGAAAGGCGATAACCCTCAGGTTGTTGAAGATCTGCTCAGAATCGTTGGAGAAGAGGAAGACAGCACATGGCGTCCATCCAGCTCACAGGATATTGCCAATCGCATCTTCCATACTGCTTATATGGGATCTCAAAATTCCTCAGCAGAGACACGAGGTCGCGCCAAGGATTTAGGTGGAAAGATTGGCAGTTATCATCTTGATTTCAACATTGACACTGTTGTTTCAGCAGTCACCACATTGTTCACAACCGTTACCAGTTACACGCCTAAATATAAAATGTATGGAGGAACGCCGGCATCGAACTTGGCATTGCAAAACATCCAAGCTAGACTTCGCATGGTCTTAGCTTATCTCTTTGCCCAACTCTTACCTACTGTTCGTGGAAGAACAAAACCCGGATCTTTATTAGTCTTAGGATCTGCAAATGTCGACGAATCACTCAGAGGTTACTTCACCAAATACGATTGCAGTAGTGCAGATATCAATCCCATTGGCGCCATTTCCAAAGCGGATTTAAAAAGATTCATTCTCTGGGCCAGTACAGAATTTGAAATGCCGCTCCTCCAAGACTTTATCGACGCTCCACCAACCGCTGAACTCGAACCCATCACCGAAGATTATGTACAGAGTGATGAGGCTGATATGGGTATGAGCTATAACGAGTTATCAATCTACGGCCGTCTTCGCAAAGTTGATAAATTAGGACCCTATGGAATGTGGACTAAGCTTCTGCACGAATGGGGCCATGTCCTTTCCCCAAGAGAGATTTATGAAAAGACTCGATGGTTCTTTTGGTGCTATTCTATTAATCGTCATAAGATGACTACCCTTACACCGAGTTATCATGCTGAGCAATATTCGCCCGATGATAATCGATATGATCTGAGACCATTCCTTTACCCAGGCTTCTCGTTTGCGTATAGAAAGATCGAAAAGGCGTTGAGTGCTATGGGGGTAGCTGCGGATAAGAAACCGGAGGTAGAGGAGGGGAAAAAGAATGAATAGATAGATGGTCTCCTAGATTGACAATTACTAGGTCCGGCTTAGATGGTATTAGAAGTCAATCAAAACCAGCTTTCATACTTTATCCATCCTTCGATTGGTGATGCACATCAAGAGCCCTTATCACCACAAGACCCATTGAAAGAACACCAGACCAATCATCCAACTAACATCGAGCTTCTCAACCAATCTGGATAGTAGATCACACCCCACCGTTCCACCCCTTGACCACCCTGGTCCTCCCCTTCCACTGCTCCCACCTAACTCTCCCCCTACTTCCCCAAGGCCAAAGCACATGGGTCAGTTTTCCAGTAATCAAGTTTATCGCGATCGGTCCATAATGATTGCTATCTAAAGTTTTCCTCGCATCGGCATTATCGCCCTCGACCCAGACGTGGCCCGCAGGTATATCGGCATAAGGGTAGGGATAGGGGGCGTGAGTGTAGACGCGGTCACCTGGGAGCGCGATGATGCGTTTTATCGCTAGGGTTTCGGGATGGTAGGGGGATCTTTTTTGTGGGAGGAGAAATCAGCTTGAGCTTTGTGTTTTATATTTTGGATCTTGCTTCTTGCTTCTTGCATCTGAATACCTAGGTATGCAGATTGAAAAACCAAGATAGAAAAGATAGAGAGAGAGAAATAAAACCCACCTAAAAGAAACAAGCATTCCCCTCTCCAAATCTCTTCCCTTCCTCCTCTTATCCACTAAACACACATCGCGCGTCAAACTCTCGTTATACCCCGTGTTGAGAAACGGATACATAGAAGCGCCATTAATGATGTGCAGCTCGGCGATGTGGTCTTGGAAGAAAATGGATGCGGGGATCCAGGAGGCGATGATGAGGGACCAGTAGGTGAATTCTTTGAGGAAGGGAGGGATGCGGGAGGATGTGGATGTAGATGTGGATGTGGGAGATGAGGTGGAGAATTTGTGGGAGCTTTTATTTTTGAAGAGAGAGGAGGGTTTGAGAATTGAGGGGAGGGGGAAGGGAGAGGATTTCAGGAAGGTGAGGAGGCGGGACATGGTTTTTGGAGGAGGAAGAGGGGCATTTTGGAGGAGAGGGAAGGCTGAGGTGAAGGTGGGTGGAAAATGTACGGAGTGGTGGTTTCTCAGCCTTGTGCATGGGTGGGGTAGATTGTGGAGAGCATGTGCATTGATTGACCTTCTGGGTATCTATCGAGGCTATCTGATCTGAGTATCTATCTTGTCATCTCCATCGAAAAACATGTAATAAAACAGTATTTTATTATTTTGCAATTGTCAAGGTTAATATGTATATATATATATATTCGTATATTATTTTAGAAAGAACAATCGTATTATATATTCTTTTCTTACAAGTATACCTACTACTAGATTCTAAATACGTTTTTCGCTTAAGGTTAAATCGAAATCTATTTTTGGGGTTTTGTCCAAATGATTCAAATAGGCCTCGGTATACAGAGGCCGATAACGCGCATTTGGACAATACGCTAAAAATGACTGCAGCTCCTGAACACTACATTCTCCTCTATAGAGAGTCAAGTGACGAAACAAACGCCCTTCACCCTCGATCAACAGATGCTAGATTGTATCTTCGTAGCTAGTGCCTAACAGAGTGATCTGGCAGAATGCCATACTCGGTGCAAAAACCGAGATGCTTATATACGACGATACGTTCTTGGAGAAAGACGTTGAACGCTCAAAACCCTTTCACGAGAAATTCTTGATCTAAAACTATGCCTTGGCTATTAAGTACTACCAAGGCTATACAAAGTAAAACTTGCATCTCGGCTCAATTCAACAAGGTTCTAACAGGATATATACTTTCATCTCCCTTTGGCCAATGTCCATCTACACTAAAAAGCTATCACCGACTTCAAAGGTTCACTGTTTAGCTTCGTTTACTTTTCTATTCAATTTTCGCATCTTCTTTCCTTTTCTTCCAAAAAAGAGAAAGTCCTTATTTCTAACGAGGTTTGGTTGGATTGGGTGAGATTGAACCGGCAATAGGGTCATTCACAGCAGCATGGTTTGGTTTTGACACGATCCTCACTGCATCTTGTCAACGTCAAGAAGCTGAATCTTGCAATATCGCAAGCTCTTCGAATCATATCAGCTTCCTTCAGTGATAGGGCGATAACGCTCTCCTCCATACAAGATCTAGGCGTATTAGCTGAGATTGCTCAAAGCTCAGAGGGGCTTATTCGTTTCATCAAGTGAAGAAAATTATATTGGACTTACCAATCCTGGTAGTGGTGTCAAGCTTAGAATGCCGAACCCGAGTACCGTTCCTTTCCACCCGAAAGGCTCGTAAGCCAAGCTAACCCAGATTGGGCCGGCAAGTACACCAAGTCCGATTGCGCACGTGAAAAGAGCATAAACCTGTGCGTAAGCTCCTGACTTGCCGAAAATACCTGGACGGTCGCGCTCTATGCATATCACAGCTGTAGTCAAGTCTGCAGCTAAAGGAGATATCATAAATACGAAAGCGAATCCTATCATCACGAGTTAGGCGTCTCTTTACTCAAAGCGTCGAATCTCACCATATGCAATACCCTAGATAGGCATCTTATTCTCAAGCTGGGAAAGTAGTAAAGACTTACCGTCGATAGTGAGCAAGATGCACATGATTATGATATCAGATATTTTGTTTTCCTTGACGAATTGTAGTAAGGTGGTAGAGACTGCTCCCATCACAAAGCCTATTATCGATACCCAACGAGGGCCGAATCTGTCTGAGAGCATTCCAACTAATGGGGCAGAAATCGAAGGAATTGTGATAGTGAGGAAGACAAGTCCAGCACCAGCTGCATCCCAACCAAATACTTCCGAGACAAATATAGGAAGAGCACTATCGAACCCAATAACAATCGTGGCTTCTACCCACTTACCATAAAGTGCAGCGAGAATGCGAGGGCTTTGGAGAAGAGTAATGATAGGTAGAGGGTGTGAGATGAGTTCATCCTTCTTGTTTAAACCCTGAGGTTCAACTATTGGCTGCGGTGAGTTGCAGGAGTCTTCCGCTCGCACTTGTGTGTTCATGATTCTTGTCTGATGACCGATTGTTCCGTAGCTCTCAACATGAGGAGGGTCGCTAGGGACTTGTAGCCATTTCCGTGCCCGCTTTTTTTCGATCATGGTAAGCCGCAGCGCTATATCAATAATGATAAGGATAAGCATTGACACAAAGACAGAAAGATATCCCAGCCAATCATACAGTATGCCTCCAACTAAAGGTGCTACCAGAATACCCACATTGACGCTTGTGAGGAGATATCCCACCCAATGTCCTATCTCATCATTTCCCACGGTGTCTGCCAAGAGAGCAAACCCAACCGTCCAAACCACAGAGGCAGCTAGCCCTTGCAAAAATCGACTCGTTGCAAGTATGTAAACGTTTCTTGCCATTCCAAACATTGCTGTAGCAATAGCATTAACCACAAGCCCGGTAAGTAATGGAATTCGACGTGATGTGCTGCGATCGGCGAACCAGCCAACGAATGGACTCCCAATCAACTGGGCAGCACCGAAGACCGAAAGAAGCATAGAGTTCCAAAATTGTACTAGAATCATCAGTCAAGTGCTGTAAAGAATGGGTTCTAGTAGACTGACAATCTTCCTCCGGTATCCCGGATCTATCCGATAGCGAGAAAGGTAGGATTGGGACGACCTGGAACAGTCAATTGGATACGCTACCTGTTTACTGGTGAGTAACTTACGACACCGTAGAGAAAGGCATCCTAAAGAGCTATATCAGTGATGGTTGACAAAATGTCATCGAGTTTCAAAACTTACTGTGAAGACTGCCATGCAGATGGTTATCAAGATTAGCCATCGCGATGATCTTTGCTTCAGAAAGCGAGGGGGCCTCTGGTTGTTGGCCACAAGCGGCTGTCTCTCTTCACACAAGTCTGTAGACATTGTTCTTTCAGTTATTGTTGTTTTCTTGAATTATTTTTTCAGTATTTGTTGATGTATCGCCTTTTGAATCCGAATTGAAAGTCAAGTAAATTTTCCAGGTGTAAGGTTAAGTTGCTCTAATGTCAGATCAAGATCTCCATTTTGGAGAGTTGTCCCTAGATCGCGGCTGATCGGCTAAAACTTCGATGTAACAATTGAACCCATGAGAAGCCTCATTTGTTAGTCTGTTTTACTTATTCCGTGGGGTATGGTGCAATACAGGGGCTGTAAGCTCAAAAATTGACAGAAAATTTCTTTTTTTTTGTCCTAATGGGGACGCCTGCATATGTGGTAGCACAACAACACCTAGGGTTTGATTCTGCATACTACTCTACATACCCCGCTTTATACCAGTACTAAATCTCTCACCTAGATTTCTCACTATCACATGAATTTTCAATCTTGTCTCAGATGTCATGACCGATTTACGGGAAGTTTGCGAATGCACCCTCGCACATACATTACTATGCATTTCTCGGCTACCAAGTTTGGAATTGCCTGCATCAGATTGGCGGGCTGATGTCTCCGATGGAAATAAGCGAAGCTGATGGTTCAGCTCTTTCCTACCCGCCCTTCTAAGAGGAATATCTAATTCGCAGCAATGATTTTTCTGCATTGTCAGATCAAGAGCTTCATATGGCCACTTGCATTTTTTTACCCCTGTATAGTCGCCGTCATTTGAGATCGTTAGCTTTTTTTTGGAACAGTATCGTCGTTTATACTATAACACTTCATATCTTCATCTGGTTGCGTACACAGTGGGGGAACGGGAAGGTAAACTCCGTAATGCAGATGGCGTCTTGATGTGTGCGCCCGAAGGTGCCAGAGACAAATTGGAAATGTAAAGAAGAAATCCAAAATGCAGATGGCGTCTTGATGTGTGCGCTCAAAGGTCGAAGATATAGAGCGGAGATGCAAAGAACCAAATCTATAAACGCGAATTTCATCTATATTAATATGTGTCCCTCGAGTCTGGAGTCTCTCTCTTCAGACTTGCATTCAATCTTCTACCACCTCCAAAAGAACAGTTTCATAACTTAAAACTATGCTCGCTCAAGGCCGATTAATCTCTGGAATCATTGTACTCAATGCGAAGTACTTCCCTTCCTCTCAAAACTCTGCTGCTAAAGTTGGAGCAACCTCATTTGCCTTCTCTGTTATAGAGGTTCTTCAAGACTGCGATGCTTTTCGTGGAGTAATACTCTATGAACGAGTGGAAGATCTCAACTTTCCTGTAATCACCCCCGAGATACGCAACTCCATCCCATGTGTTCGGTTATCATTCAACTTTGGAATGGCTATTTCCATGGTTCAGAATCAACTCAGCGCGGCTGCCAAGATTCTCTCGGATTATCAGGATGGCTCTGGTCCAAGTATGCTTTACTATCAGACCGACACCCTCCTCGTGTATCATCCTAAATGGCTCCCGGGATGTGTAACTCATCATGGCCCATTCTACAAAGACTTCACGAAATACTTCTCCGCTGAACTTGCCGCTAAAGCTTTCCAAGGCATCGAGAAGGCCCAGCACCTAAAGCTCCAGCAGGAATTAAACATTGATCATCTCGTCCACAGCAACAATATATTCGTGCTCCAACACTCCCAACTCCAGAGAAACTATCTGATTCAACGCGGCGTGGATCCTTCCCGTCTCCGCTCCCTAAGTCCCCCCATCTCTGTCAAAAAACACACCAACCACACCCGAAGCAGCATCCACAAACCAAGTCTCCTCTCTCTCTTCCCCGATCCCTGCCGCACCCTCATCTTCACGGCCGTCGCTCGAATCGACTTTTTCAAAAATGTCGACCTCATCATCGAATCGGGCGTCGAGATGTTGCAAAAGGGACTCCCGATCAATATCCTCATCGTAGGCGGCGATATCCACGACGAGCAGCTCCGTTTGCAACTCCTCGATGCTGTGCCTCGTGCCTATCTACCCTACTTCATGACGATTCCTAAATTACCCAAAAACGAACTATACAATTTGTTGGGGGATGCGAGAGAGAATGGTATTTTCGTCTGTTCTTCCCGTTTCGAAACTCTGGGGATTACTCCGCTAGAAGTAAGTATCTATCCTACCCCCATTTACCCCATCTCCATCTCCTTTCCCCGCTCTTTCCCTCCCCCCCTCCCCCTTCTCTCAAAATAAACTAACACGCCCCTCACTCCCCCCCCAGGCAGCAATAAAAGGCGTCACCACCCTCATCACCAACTCTCCCCTCGTCGAAGCTTCACATTACTTCCCCGCCCCCTACCGCTTCGGCAACACATCCAGCGAGCTCTCGGAAACGGTCGAGCGCCTCCTCAGCACCGGCGCATCGGTTTCCGAAAAAGGCGAATATCTTAAGCGCGTCATGACCAACACCATCTCGCTCGATGTCTTTAGATCGAATTTGCTCAACGCCTGGAGTGAGATCTCGTTGATGGTGGAGCGGGAGCGGGAGCGGGAGCGCGGATTGGGGGTGCCGGAATTTGTGTAATGCATGGGATTTGGGATTTGGGATTCGTGATGAGGAGATCTGGGGCGTGGTGATGCAGGGATGCATAGAATCTTCGTGTTAGTGTACGGTGGCACTGTCTGTTCTGGACGTAAGTGGGAGGCGCAATTGAATCAAATGAATATGAGAGTTTACTATCTACTTAGGTACTGTCTGTCTGTATGTTTTGGGACGGACTAGGTGTTTATACAATGCAAATATAATTCTATGAGACTACTTCATAGAGCTTTGCGATGATTGTTGCGATGTGTGATTTGTTGGAAATGAATGAACACAATTGTATGTATGTAAGATCTTACCTAGCTAGGTACGTATTTATATCTTGCGATTAACTGGGGAGGAGTATTATATGCAATCAATTTGTAGAGTAGAGGTAGGTAGATGCACAAATTGCAGAGTTTCGAATGCAATTTTCAATTTTCGTGTTCAAATTCAAATCCAAATCCAATATATACATCATCTCATTCTACACTACACAGAGCTAAACTATACATGTACCAAGGTACCTCGGTACCCCTATTCGGTATCCATCATGCACTATCCACTTCCTCCATCCATTCATCCATTCATCTATCCATCCATGCATCCATGCATCCATACATTTATTTACAACAATTTTCAACACAATCCAGCTCATCCCATCCCATACCACACCCTATCATCCGTCTCATCTCATCTCATCTCATCTCATCTCATCCAGCTCTTCGTTAACATTCATAAAAACAAACTCGTACAATCTATAAGCACATCGCATCGCATCGCATCGCATCCTAACCCGCCGTATCATATCACATCATCAATCCAACAGTCTCCCAAACCCAACGAAATGTCAACTATCCCATCCCATCCCGTCCCATCCCATCATACAAAGAAGAAAAAGAAAACCAAAGAACCCCAAACCAACCCAATCCCAACCCAATCCGCAAAACTTGCATCTCAGAACCAGAAACAAAAAACACTCTAAGCACCATAACCCACCCAAAGAAGAGATCCAAGTAAAAGCTAAAAAACCCCCCTCACCTAAGGACCCAAAATATCCCTCACAATACACAAAATACCATTATCAGGACAAACCTTCTCCCTCACCAACCCCTTGGTCACCGGTCCCGTCGGTCCTCCCACATACTTCCAGAAGCCAAAGAATTTACTCTGTCTCTTATCATCCTCTGGATACTGAGCATCTCCCCACTTTCCCAAATACTCCATCGCCTGTACTGGACTGTCCTCACTTGCTTTTGAGAATTCCTTGGTCGTAGCATCGTATGTGTAGAAGTATGATGAGAGAACTGGATCCCATATTGTTCCTCTCGATGTGTAATCTTGAAGTAATCCGGCTGGCAGATTTAAATCCGGGATTGTATGATCATGGGTCCCCGAAATAGCATAATTAGCATGACTTCCCCTCGCCGAATAAGCAATTGGTCTCTTTCCACTCTTCTCAACCACCGAATACTTGAAAGCTTGTCCGTTGGCATGTTGCGAATACCAGACCGTCTGAGGAGTACCGTTTACAAAACGAATCATGTTATGTTCCCAATCTCCTATATGGTTACCTAATTCTTGCCCAAGTACTGTATTTCCTTGATTGTAGGCATAGAAATACATGTAGAAGACATCGACCAAACCATCCCCATGATCGGTAAGGATAACGGAACAGGAGATGGCATCTTGAGTGCGACCGGTTGTGGATGAAGGGACGACTCCAGTTAGGAAGGTAGGGGAGGTGGTGATATCGACTGTGGATGTTAAATAGACTTCTGTGCCCCAATTGTTTAGTTGATCAATTGTCTCGAGATTGAGAGGGGATGGAAGGGTGTCCTCGGGTATCAACGAACGGTTGACATAAGGTTTAGTATTAAGGACTTGGGCGTATATATCCGAAGGAAAATACATTTCTGATTGATCCAACCAGACGAGTGGTGCTAATAAACCCACATGTTAGCGGGTACTGTAACGATACGAATGTCTGATATATTGAATGAAACTTCTTACCATAATCAAATACATATGAAGGTAGAGTAGTATTAGGTAATGTAGCTGCATTACCAAATCTGAACATTGCCAATCCCAAGCATGTCAACATATGCTGCTGTTGGTATAACATTGTAATCAATAGAGCAATTGCTATAAGCTTTGTAGATACGAGTTAGCTGTTTGAGTTCAATTTCAATTGCGATCCTGATATTGATTTCAACCCCATAAACCTTGTATGGGCCGAGGATAGTTATAGGAGGGGGAAGTCCGCCACGAATCACAGCAGCCAACGTACCTCCAACCATATCGCAGCCCCAGGCAGCCTTTTTCTCGTAACAAATCTGGACCATCCACAAAGCCATTGAACAGCTAAAGCATCAGCGTCTACTACCTCAGCATCTACGCCACTGGCGAGGCCCTTCTCCTCATCCATTCTATCGGTCGACTTCTCCACGGCCATGATGTCCGTGGCTGATTCCGAGAAACAACTCTAAATGCAGGCTCCAAGGATGTTATGTCCCACCTCGTATAGTATAATATTCGGCCGTTTCGTAAAATAGCGTATTCGAGTCGCAACAGACCCGTCAAGCTTGATGCCCAGCGTAAGCGCGGAGAATCAAATACGACCTCAATCAACTGTTCCGAGTCCCAAGTTCCTGGCCCACTACACAATTCTTCGCAAGACCAATTCAGATCCCTCTCGCAATGCAATTTCTCACAATAAATATAACGTATAATCTTCGAAATCCAGTTCGTCGTCGTAGAAGTATCGACGTCTCTTCTTTCCTCTTACTTGTCTTAACTCTTCGAATCAATAAAATCCGCAGCTTCCCTACGCCCCGCGCTTCCCCTCTAAATACCAACTCCCGTCGCACCGAATAGGTATCGTGCCTGCACAAGTACCGTAAAGAAGGAGATCATGCAGAGCCCGCTCGTGCGCATAAAATCATCTACACAATGACTGAATCATGCATTCACTGCGTCCGTCAAGAATACCTTCCAACTGAGTCAACGGCCGAACCAGAGGGCGGGAAACCGGTCAAGGTCGGTCTGTTGGTTGGAAAGCTTAAAAGGTAGGGTTATACACAAGGGGATCTGCTCGTATATATTCAAGTCATCTGTAACAGTAGAAAGAGACCATACAACCATAGTTTTGTTCGTGGCCATTAACAAGAAGTACCCGACGCACGCAGTAGATGGGATGGGATCTGCCAAAACTGGTGGCTGATAAGTGGCTGATAAAGGATTCAATGCAATCAACTTCCCCAATTGGTCCCAGCTTTCTTACATCATCTCAAACCAACATTTCCTCGGCAGTTTCCACTCCGCAAAGCGCCACATGGGGATCGGACTGTTAGCCGATTGGTTGGCTTTTCTATTTATATTTGATCATTCATCCATCAATAATCCCAGCCATTAACCGATTTACAACCCATGGTTTCTTGAATTGACATCTGACAACGAGCTTTGATAATGTCTCTTGATCCATTTTATCATACGCTCCGGAGCAGTCATTTTAAGTTTCGCAGGTTTCAGACCTTATATGGTACAAGCATCACAAGTGATATCTAATGATTGCGTGAGTATGAAAAAAGGGCAATAGCTTATAAAGTAACTAGATAAGTAGGTAAACGAATGATATACGCCATCCATGCCTTTCCCCTGAATCCTTATTCCATCCCACCCCCGAGTCTCCCAAGTAAGTAGGTAGGTCTTGAAATACCTATCCATCCATCAATCCCTTGCCGTCCCTTAGCTTCTTAACCTGGTTTAATCCTATACACCCATACAAAACAAAAGAGACGTTCATCTTTCTTCATCCATACACCTCTTACACCTACTGCCAACGCAGTGGCGAGCCAATAATAGGTGTGGTGATGTTCAAGATTACCTAGTACATAAATTACTTCCCCATGCTTGACTCCATTGCCCCTCCCACCACCCATCCTCACCTCTGTCATCATTAAATTGTAATATTCATTCCCTCAGGCCCTGATTACCGGTTCCTGTCCTCCTCCCCTCTTCTAGGACTTCTACTGCTCGATTGAGACGCTAGACTCCCGCTCAGTAAATTCATAGAACTATCAACTAACATACTCCTCCAACTTTCTCCTCGTCTACTAGGTCTGCCAGCGCGAGTTGGTGTAGGAGGAGAAATTCCCCGTTCTAGATCCCCTTCGATATCGTCTTCAAGATTGCGGGAAATGGGGAGTGCAGACGAAGAAGCAGTATTAACCGTTTCTGCTGCTTGAGCTTGTATATCATCATCACTGTCATCATCATGATACGCTTCATAACGCGGAGAAGAAGGTGATCCTCGAGCAAGGGAACGAACGACATCGCCTTTACAGATTGGACATGTCCGGCGGCGAGTTGTTAACCAAGGTGTTCTAAAGAAAAAACTGTCAATAAATTGTAAACGATGAGAGTAAATAAAAGGGCACATACATGCAGTCCACGTGAAATTCATGGCCACAAGGTAAACTCATGACTTGACTGACACCATCCACGTATTCTTCTAAACAAACCACACACTCTATTTGCTTGCCCATATATTTCTTCCATTGACTAGGTGATCCAGCGTTCTTCTCGTGCTCATTGGGCTGAGGTGCTGTGAGTAGTGGTACTTGTAGTGGATTTGAATTGACTCGAGCAATATCTCCGGGCTCTGGAATCCCTGTTGTTGTCCGTGATCTCGGACGAGGTCTACCTGGTGTTGTGTGTGATAGAAGTGGGGTGGATGCTGACGAACTAGTTGGTGATGGCACCGTTGGAGATCGACTGCCAGGCGTATTAATGGTTTGGTAAGTTCTGACAGGTAATCTTTCGACGACCGATTTTGGTGCTCTCCAGCGACGCCGCCTTATTCTAGATCTCAGGAGTAGCAGTGCGTAGACCACGGTCAAAGTGACAAGTGGACTAACAACTAATACTAATAAAGTATCGAGGAATGGACTGGCTCCACTGGTAGGTGTCAATGTAACCCAAAGGCCATCTTCCTCATCCTCTCCGTCATCATCATCTTCGTTCTCATCATCAATATCAACACTGCCCGTACTGCTTGATCCTGACGCTAGGAACTCAAAGTCCTCTTCATCATCACCAAAAATAGTTGTCAAAATACCCTTTGTCTTGCTACCAGATGAGCTTGACTTGTCAGTAGTCTCCTTGGCCTTGGTCTTATCCACTTCCGACGCAACTTTAGGTGCATATTCTCCACTGCCAGGAGTAATGCTTCCTCCTCGCAGTTTAGGCGCCGCTTCAGTCTCTTCTTGTGTGGAACCACCTGAATTCTTTTTTCCTGCCTTTGTCGGCTGCGGCGATTGATTTTTTGCCTTATCTGCATCAGACTTCCCGTCTGTCTTTGCGGTACCTGTTTTCGAGTTCTTTTCGGAATCCTTGCTATCAGATGACCCTACCAAATCTGGATCACGCCAGTCCTGTACACCAATCACAAAATCATCACCCGACGCAAGCTTATTTCCACCCTTGCTAGTTTGCTGTGATTTTATACCAGCATCCGCCTTTTCTTGACCTGTGAGTTTGGCGGTTGATATTTTTTTCGTGCCAGCGTTGTCATCATCCCTCCAATCGTCAACAAGAACCCAATCAAGTTGACCACTGCTCGGTGGTCGACTACTATCCTTTACAGAACTTCGTCCGCCAGTTCCATAGAACAACGATTTGAACCATCCTGGCTTCTGCGTTTCGATTGTTGTAGTTTCGCCTTTCACTTTTGTAGACTCCTTCTTAGTCGTCTTCTTCAGATTTGTTTGACCCGCCTTCGTAGCTTTGGGTGTAGCTGTAGTAGCTGTAAATGTGGGCTGAGATTCTTTCGTCTTCTTCTTTTTGGTAACTTTCTTTGCCTTATCATTCTTTTGGACTTTCAATGTCGCCTTTCCACTTTCATCCAGTGCATCTTCCATAAAGGTGCCGGGGCCTATGAGTGAAGAGAGTAGATGAGCCGTAGTACGCGATGTAAAGATAGCTGGTATAGTGACATTCGATGTGTCACCCCGAGCATACATCTGAATTAGTGGTCCGCCACTTTTGTCATCACCGACAATCAAAGCAATACCACCCCTACGCTGTACCCATTTCACTTTTTCCAAAAATCCACAGCCTCCACGACTCAATAGTACAACCTTGCCAGCTATTTCCGCACCTTCCTGTATAGATTGAATATCTGCATGATTTGCCTTGAGATCTTTAGGTTGCTTGTCCGTATGTTTCGATACTGCTGATCCAGATAGTGGATGGTGAAGGTAATCATCGGTACCATCATCAGCCGAAGGCTCTCCTGCACTATGTTTGCCTTTTGAAAAACTACTCGACGTGCCATCGATGAAGGCTTTATCGTCATCATTTGCCCTTTTATTTGTTTTCGATTTGCTTGCAGTCGTCGCAGTCTTATCGTCTCCAGATTTGGCTCCTTCTGCCGCGCCAGACTTTGCAAAATTATCGACCCAACCTGGCACATCACTACATCCTAATTCGCCTTCAGCCCCGGAGGCAACAGGACCTTGTCGTATGCTATCATCCCCAAATCCACTTCCTATCCACAACTGACCTTTTAATCCTTCGTTGGGAAGTAAAGGCCCAAAGGCAGCAGGCCTTGCCAGGAAAGCAGTCGTGTTATCGTTCGTAAGAGTTATAATCGCATTGGGAGGGAAGAGCGAAAATGGAGCTCGGAAGGAGAATAACGATTGTATTCCGGTTTTTGGAGGAGTTGCAGTAGCAGATACATTCTGCGGTGAATGAGAGGACCGCAGGGATAAAAATGTGAGAAAGAAAGTAGTAAGGAAGAAAGCAGCAATTATCACGATTCTTGGAGGTCGCATGATGGGTATCGTATTTTTTTTTGAATTTCAAAAGCTTAAATAACTCGAAAGCGCCGACATACAACACCTTCAGCTCTTCAGCTGGATCTTGGACGAGCTTGATCGCATCCGACTGGATCGAAAAGGAACTATGTAAAATACTTCAGCGGCAAATACAAACAAAACAAAAGACTTGCTGGTAAGGGGGCAAAACAAAGTTGGAGGTGGTGGAAGTTGTCGTGGGTTGGGATATACAAAGCAGCGGAATTGAGCCACAAGAAAGTTGGTAGGCGAGCGGGATGAATCAGTTGTTTGTGACGATCACGCCCGGGCATTTTTAGTGCCCAGGTGTACGCAGGGAGGGGAGAGGGGGTCTGTGGCTCAGGAATCCAGAATTACAATACGAACGACTGTTTGTAAGTTGTAATTCCTTATTTATTTATTGTGTAAATCAATCAATCTTGATTTAATATTCATATTATTATTATAAAATCATTGTATAGATATATATACCTACCTAGGTATCTATCTATATATATTATATATTGTGTGTTGCCCCCTCTAACCCTCTAATCGCTATTGCTTGCCATGCTAATCGACGGCAGCTACTCCATGACAGCTAATCGACGACAGCTATTCTACGGCAGTTACTCTACGATAGCTACTTTACGGTAGCTATTCGACGACAGCTATTTGACGATAGTTATTCTATGGTAGCTATTCTACGATAGCTAATCAACGACAGCTACTCTACGGCAGCTACTCTACGACATATACTCCACGGCAGCTACTCGACGACAGCTACTCGACGACAGCTAATCGACGACAGCTACTCCACGGCAGCTACTCCACGACATATACTCCACGACATATACTCCACGGCAGCTACTCGACGACAGCTACTCCACGACAGCTACTCCACGGCAGCTACTCCACGACAGCTAATCGACGACAGCTACTCCACGGCAGCTACTCCACGACAGCTACTCCACGACTCAAACTCTACCTACATCTTCCTACGTACTCTACGATCGTACGTACTTGCGACTAGTACTCATTCGCATCTCTTGCCAGCAAAGCAATAGCCATGCCAGCCAACACAAAGAGGTGCAGCTAATGTTGCGCGTTTTCATACAACTACTCCGCACATGCACATACTTCCCTAACCATCCTCGAATTCTTTGTTACAGACACACACACTCTCTCAAATGGAGTAATAAGGATGAACATCAATGAGCTCACCGGTCCCAGTGAACATCGATACCCGCAACTGGGTGTCTCATGGAAATTAATGAATGGCATGTATGACATCGATTTACAACCGGGTTATTTAAATCAACTTGCTCCAAAGAGGAAATTCGCGTGGCTGTGTTCACACTATTACCCACCCGAGCCACCCAGCTGGAGGTACCGTGAATGAATTTATCGAGTACGATACAGAAAAGGAGTTCGAACTTCGAAGATTTCCCGAGTAGATTCCTAGTACTGTACGAGTAGGTCATTCATATACCTTTACATAATACACGATGTCCGGATTATCACACTCAAGGTCTTTGTCATTCCCTAGGTAGTTGCGTCTGTTTTTTTTCTCGCTTTCTTTTACCCTCAGTTTGGTCTTACCAATCAATACTTCTCCATCGTTTGCGGAAGTCACTCCGAACACTTTGTCGGAAACTTTGAAAATTGATCAATATCTTCCCTTTATGAATGAAGGAGACTATTGGGTTCTAAAGAATGAACCCCTTTTCATTAGAAAATATACTGTGCCTTTCATGTTAGGCATTTACATTCTCTGCTTTCCAGACAGACAGACAGACAGGCAGGCACTTGGAAAGGCTACTTTCAATTTGTCTCCATCGTCTCCTAACAAGACTACACTACCAGGAGCATTCTCGAAGCAATTTCAGTTGCTGCCAAACGGATTCCCCCAATCTTCCCAGATCGCAACCAAGATAGTGTTTTCTCTATATTACAATCAATTTAATCGTGCGTTCATTTGTATGCTATTAGGTACATATCAGTTCGACCAGTTCGATCAGTTCTTCAACTGGGCTACATTATTAAGATAGTCAAGTGCATCTGCAGCGGCGACTGGCTAGCTCTGACAGTACTTCAAGCTCAAGACTTCAAATCCTCAAGTGTAGCTTTAAATTTCGATGTGGACTTCTCCCTCACAATCATTCATCGACGTGGTACTAAATACTTGGTAGTTCTAAGCATTTGTTTTCGCCACATCAAGCCCCCATCCGTGCTCAACCCTTCACTGCTTCTAAAACTCCTATATGGAAAGTTTAGACGCATCGTGAGCCGTTGAAATATCTTATCGTTTCTTTTCCATGCTTTTTGTAGGGCTTCCGTTCTGTTTGTGAAGTCTGTCAGACGTTCAATACCTGTTTCAATGACCTAGATCATTTGAGCCATCACTTGGCTTGAGATAAAGCTAGCTTTCTTCAAGCCGCAATCGTCCAGTTGCACCCTTCTTGACATATCAAATTACAATTTCTTTATTTGGGTGAGGACGACGTCTGCCACAACATCATCATTTATCATAATCTTCCCGCAGTGCATATATCCGGCCGTGGCTTGGCCTTCTTCCCGTCTTTAACGAACGATTCTCTTACGATACAAAGGAGTAAAATCTGCAAACTATCGTTTTTATTCTATGAAGTCCCCGGCTTCGTACGTCTGACGTATATGTAATTCTAGGCTTGGGATGGGGGAGCCCTCCATCCGAAGCTGGTTATGCTGTTACTTTGTAGTTCGAGATCTGGAGCTTTCCCTCGGCGGTGCGGGGTTTTCTTTATTTCAAGTCGACCCCTCGGCTCTCTTTGTACATTACATTCCTCTCTCATTGCTCATTATATTTACTTGTATGAGCATAAGGACTCAATTATTATTTTAATTCCCATCCTATACCCAGTTGCATTGCCATTCATCATTCAATTCGTCGTCGACTCAACTAGTCATCATGAATATCAATGAGCCTCGAGATGGCGGTGGTTTGGTACTGCCATTTTTCAACGACGGCAAAAAGTCGCGAAAGCCTCACGCCGGTAGAGATTCATTAAAGTCAAATCGAATCCCTTTCATTAATTGGATGCCAGGAACAGTCAGTTACACAACAAAACCGCTCAAAAATGCTCATAGATGGCTTCACTTGCATAATAAGACCCGTAATCATTTCGTGGCAACAATGGCAGAATTCGCGGGAACGACCCTCTTTCTCTTATTTGCTTTCTCAGGCACCCAAGTAGCTCTATTAGCAACACCGCCCAATAGTTCGAACGTCGTCGGAACACCAAGCAATCCAGCTCAACTTCTTTATATATCTTTATGTTTTGGTTTCTCTCTAGCAGTCAATGCATGGGTTTTCTTCCGTATAAGCGGTGGCCTTTTTAACCCTGCCGTAAGAATCTTCACTCTGTTTCTTCCCATTCTCAATGACTCTAGGGAATGGCATTAATAAATTATAGGTCACAATGGGCATGTGTCTTGTTGGAGCTCTCCCATATTTGCGAGGTCTTCTTTTGATTTGTGCTCAAATAATCGGTGGCATAGCAGCAGCAGCTATTGTTTCTGCTCTTTTTCCTGGTCCCATAACCTTCACCACTAGTTTAGGAGGCGGCACATCGATTGTTCGAGGTCTCTTTATCGAGATGTTCCTTACTGCTGAATTGGTTTTTACGATCTTCATGCTTGCAGCTGAGAAACATAAAGGGACATTTATTGCACCGATTGGTATAGGTCTTGCCCTATTCATTGCTGAACTTACCGGTATGTACTTTAATTCAATTCAAACATTCGGACAGGCAGCCCTCGTCTCCACAAACAAACTAACCATACACCAGGCGTCTACTTCACTGGTGGATCTGTCAATCCCGCCCGTTCCTTCGGCCCTGCAGTCGTCAGCGGTCAATTCAGTGGTTACCATTGGATCTACTGGATCGGACCTATTCTCGGCGCCATCCTCGCATCTGGCTTCTACAAATTCATCAAATTGCTCGAATATGAGACTGCAAATCCAGGTCAAGACGCAGGACGCGTTGGCGAGGTGTTTGACCCAGAAGCTCAAGCTATTAAAAATCGAGTCAGTTTTGCGAGTGAGGGAATGGTGGGTAGAGAACTTGACGAAAGTGGTGCATCTCATGTTCATGGAAACGGGAATCATTTCAAGGCACCACAGGAATATGGGACTAAGGGAAGACCGTTCAGTGATAGTCCTGCCCCACCTAACCCAAATGATCAGTTTACGGGGTTGAGTGAAGGGGGGATGCATGCGGATGAATTCGCCAATGGTAATGGTGATGGTATTCATGGTAGAGAAGGAGCAGTGCATAGGAATAAGAGAGATAGTGAAGGAACCCTTGTGGAAAACGGGAAGAAGGGCGTTTTGAAGGCTGGCACGGGTGGTGCGGCTGTGGGAGGTACGAATGGAAATTTGAGAGATAATACGCATACTAATCAGAGGATTCGTCAGGAGACGGGAGCGCAGAGTGAGGTGTTTTATGATAAATGAGGGGGGTTGCAAGTGCGAAGTACGGTGAAATTGCTAGTTGAATCGAATGGTATGGTACGATATGGATTGGATGGGGTTTATGATGGTGTTTCATTACATATACGTTGTGGGTTGTTTATGGGAGTGTTTATTGTGTCGGCAATATTACGGGTTGATATGTTGTTTTGTAATGATTTTGATAGCATGGATTTCGTTGATGATTATAATGAATTCCTTTTCCCCCCTTCCTAAAATTGTGACGATTTCACAGGTCCAAGTCGTATAGACCAAAATCAGTTGAAGTTGCGCGTATATCATGTCCTCATACATTCGAGTTGTGTACTTGATAATATTTATGTTCTTATTATATATATTGTATTCTTATGGTATCTTGCCTTGGGTCTCTCTTTTTATTTCAAAGAGTAAGATGAGTTATCTAGCTAGCTCCGACTTATATTTCTTAGACGAGAAATCAGGAGCTGAGTTATTAATATCAGTTTACTAAATTTAAAGTACCTAGGTATCTATTGATTATCTTTGAATCGAGTGATTCAAATGTTCTTCACGATATGCGGTTTTGACTTCTGAGTGTTCTAGGGTTATTTAAAAAGACTCGATTGATTAGTCTGTTTTTAACCATTCAGATTTTTTGCTTAGGGAAATACCGATACCGCATACGGGCGGGCTGTCCAGTTGAAGGTACTGATTTCGGTGTTCTCGGGGATGGTGTTCTGCGATTTGATGGGTGAGTGTGTATATAAACAAACAAACAAACGTACATACAAAAATTTCATATCAAGAGCAAATCAATTGGTATGATATGGTGGAATCATATATCGTTGCTTAAAAATCAGGCTTCTCGAAAATTTCTTACTGTACAGATGGTATCTTCTAAGTCCCAGCCCCAGACTTAGTAGTGTGTCTAGAATATTCATTTATCTGTCTCTCCAACTTTCCCTCAGACGTTCAACTTTTCATCGTTGTGTTTCCTCTACGTTGTATTCCCGCTCAAGTACTTGGGCTCTGGATTCTAGCACTCGCCTTCTCATGCTCGCTAATACCTCGGCGTTGTATTCTCGCTCAAGCTGGCGCTGGATTTTATCGCTCGCGTTCTCCTTCTCGTTCTCGCTGTTTCTTTGCTGCTGAGTATCTGGTGGCGGTCTTTTGGGTTGGTTCTCTTTTGTTTGATCGGATCGCGATCGTCTTGCGTTTTCGATTTTCCTTGCGAGATCTGTTGGGCTTGATTGTCCCGTCTGGCTTGAGTGTCTTGCCTGGCTTGTACGTCTTCCCTGGCTTGTATGTCTTCCCTGGCTTGAATATTTCGTCTGACTTCTATAGCCCTCTTCCCTTATTTCACCTTCTTCCATATCAAACTGGGGATCTACATATCTTCTATCTATGCCCTGACTTGACTGTCCCGTCTGGCTTCCACAACCCTCTTCCCTTCTTTTATATCTCTCTCCCATATCAAGTTCGCGACTTACATATCTTCTAGCTACTGCTTGGCTCGGGGATTCTTTAAGTGCGCCGGGCGGTATCCTCATAGGTGCATTTTTTTTTCTGGGACCCTGCTTCCTGGCAACTTTCCTTTGTCCTTCGTGTTGGTATTTCTTAGCAGGTTCCTCCTGCTGTCCTGCGGCTCTCTTGTGCTGCATCTCCTTAGCAACTTCCCTCTGCTTTCTGAGATCCTCCCTCGCAAGTTCAATTTCGCCGTTGTATTTCTCAGTATGGGCTCTTGCGCACCCGGGACATGATTTCTCCTCGTTATCCGTACGCATGTCGACATGGGTATCGCGATCAGCCGCTGGACAGAAGATGTCTCTGATTTGGTACCTGGACCTGGAGATTGCGGAGGAGCATTTTTGGGTTTGCCAAAGTGTAAACTCGGAGTTGTGGGAGGGGGTGCAGGAGAATTTGGAGAAGATATCGAGACACATCTGGGAGACTGTTAGAAATTGTTACCATGTGAAATGAGGGTAGGGTCTGTGTACGATGTTATGTGTGAGTATGTTTTGAGAACAGCCAAGTAAGGGAATATAGATTTAGGGTGGAAGCACGATATGTATTTTGGTAGCTAACCAGGAATAGGATTGACGGATAGAAGGACGATATCAGAAGTCTTGATATCGAGGTTGGTAAAGCAAGGTCCTTGGGTAAGACGTTCTTTTTTTCGGAGTGGGGATAACTATGAGTATAAGTTTATGGTATCGCACTTAAGAATGTAGTACATACATATTAATCCCAACGGGATACGATACTTGAGTGGATAAATCGTTGGTAGCATGGAGTGTTGAATGAGATTAAATGGTCGAGGAAGTTGAGTATTGAAATGTGCTGGAATGCTGAAGAGAGGGAAGGAAGGGTATATGAGTTACGTTTGACCGCGTAAGATTATTCATACATTAAACATTCAATGACTGGTCGGTGGAATGAGTCCACCGCTCGAGAATTCCGGATTCTTTAATGACTGGTCAAGTATTTGCCTGACTGGGTCACCACTTAATTCACTACTATTTCACATCTTTCTTGTGCAGTCACTGCGTCTTCATCCTCGCTTATCATGAGTATCAGAAATGCAATGATTCAGGGGGTAATATTTTCGAATTAGTCATGCTTACCCTTTCACTTTTCTTCGACAATTTCATATTAAGATACAGATGCATGATTATGAAGAAGTTATGTTTTTCTAAAAGTCAGGCTATGTACATTCTACCATCTTGAAACTCCTACCATCGTAAATTGAATTATGACGCAGAGCTCAGATTCTACGATTTCAAGTTTGTCTTTGAAATTCTCCTTGATTTCTCTCCTTAGTACGTAATCTCTCATACATAGCTGGCCAGCCTGCCCAGGCTTCTCTCAATCCATTCTCCCTTCTGTCTCTCATTCCTAAGCTTCTCCCTCAAACAGGTTCCTGGCATATTTTCCTGCGCACAATTGATGCACATTTGGCATGGACTCATCCTGTTTTCCTCATAGAGCTGCGTGTGTTCAGAAGTATTTCCTGTTATTTCTCTAACGCTCCATGTGTCCTTCGGACAAAGCTCCCCGCCTAGAGCCGTTGCAGCGGTGCATCGATCAATGCCCATCGGTCTGAGTAGATTCCCATCGCGAACCCAGGCGTGCCACTCGCTGCACTGAAAGAACGAAGTTACTCTGTAACACATCTGGGAAGGTTAGAAACGTAAATGGTCTCCAGGGAATCACGTTACCTACGATAGGATTTGTCTCGCTTGCTACCAAATGAGTTGATAGATTCGTTATCTGCTAGTATTTCTGTGGGCAATGATTGTCAGCTCACTATATACACCAAAAGCCACAACGCAGTACAAACCAGAAGTTTCTTGTAGAGAAACAGGGTGCTCACTTAGGATTAAGCGCTTGATGAACAGTAAATCAAGGTACGGAGTTTGGTTTAGAGAATCGAAAGTATGATTTTTGGATAGCTATACAGTATGAGCTTATTGTGTGGACTCCAAAATCCAGGTTCTCGGTACTCACCTGAAGTGTTCTGAACAATATGTGTTGTTTGAGAATTGTATGTTTGAATACTTAAGGTATTTGGATTATCGAAAAGGTTGAAGAGCTGGAAAAAATAGAGATAGAGGAAGGCGAGGTATATGAGTTGCATTGTCAAGTAGCGATGATTCAGTGCTTAATCAATAGTCATACTCAGAAAATCGAATTTGTTTATTATTCATACATACCTGACTGACTGAAGAAACGTCCTACTCATCAGCATTTCCAATTTTTGATACACAGTCACCCCCCTCATGAATCAATATATCTGACTGTTAGATCTCCTTTCGTTCGATGGTCTTGGCTAGTCGGACATATAAGTTCTTTAGATACCTATACTTCGTTCACTTGTACTTTTGATTCAACGGTGATATCATATTGGGGCTATGGATAAATGATTGTGACATTATCATATTTCTTAAAAAGTCCGACTATTGAATCAAACTGTTTTCCCTTCCCTTTTGCATTCTATCGCTCATGATCCAGTCATGTTTTTGTTTTAAAATCTGGCATTTTGTATCTTCAATGATTAGAAGCGGTATTAATAAGAAATCTTTTCCCTATCCTCTAACATGTGATCGCTTACGAATCTCACCTCGAATATCCTGGTCCTGAACCACCGCTCAACTACCATCCATTACAGTACTTCTTGATGCACCGGTTTCCTACGAAAAATCCCATTTTTCACAAAAAAGGGCAGCAGTTGTTTTTATTTAAACAGCTTCTGGAGCTGCTTTGAGGTTGTCTGGGTTGTAGAGCTGGTTGTTGCACTTGGCCAGCGTTTCCAGGAACCATCATGTTGAGCTCTTGAGCGAGCGCTGCATTTTGTCTCCGAATTTGGGCGGGAAACGCTTCAGCAGCGGTGATATCTAAACCTTGACGTACTGGACCGGCTGACTTTGCCACGTTTGGATAAGTACTGCCTGATTTTGTATGTGTTGTATGTGTTGTTGATGATGTTGCGGTACGTTCTCGATGGAGTGTCTGATTTGGCTTGCGGCAGGTCTGCGGTTCGGCTTTGGAGGAGTGACCACCTGTAGGTATATATGTGGCTGGTGGCTTTTGAGGACCGTCTTGAGAGTAATTACTTGGCTGTCGATATGATGCTACTGGTTTCGAAGGTGGGGACCCGGCAGGTAGAGATGCCTGTGGTGCTTTGTAGGACATCTGCTGAGTAGGTTGATAGGAAAGACTGCTCATTTTGGCTAATAAATTTGAGGTATGGAAGGCAAGAGAGGACAGACAGTGGGGTCGTGTCGGTCTTTTTATTGGAACACAGTATTGAAGTAAGATTAAGTATTGAAAGAAGGTGAAGTGCAGAAGCAGATTGTGTATCTTTGAATATTGATTTCGCTGGATAATGTACGTCCTTTCGCATGCGGAAGAAATGCTGTGTAGAGAAGAAGAGAAAAAAAGTTCCTCAACTCGAGGAACCTCGAGCCTTAAGAGCACATTGGAGAGGCAGATTCTGCGCTAACCTTTGCAATTATCAATGAGTTTTCTGACTGGAAATGTTATTTGAAGCATGATTCATATGTTAAAAGAATATGAATATGCATTTACATTGGTATGAATCCTATTTCGAGTCACTGAGAGGGAGCTTGTGAGTAATTTTGCCATTTGAAGTGATTCATATGTGGAAATTCATTTGGAATGACACTTCAAGTAGCAAGAACAGTCACTTCGAGCCATACAGGTGGATTTTCAATCTGAGTATCTGAAGGGTCATTTGTGAAGTGTAAAAATGTGGTAAGACAAATTCATATTTTCTAAAAGTCAGGCTATCTATTATTTCCATGCGTCAAACGCCTCTATTACCATCCGTGAAATCCTGCCATATTACGCGCACACATATTCTCAAATCCGCTCTCAGTCCGAACTTACTCTCTAATCCGTCAATGCTGTGATATTCTCTTCGGCATTTTCTTTTAGCAAACTACACACGACGTAACCCGTGTCTAAATGTGCTATATATGTTTCTCGACAGTCTTGACAGTTCCCAGGTATAATCACGAATGTACGAGCTTTCTCTGCAGGTGTTGGTTCTAATATAGGCCAACAATAGCGACCTCCGTTGCCGGGAACTTTGATACATCCCTCGGCGAGGTTGGATCTGACCATAGCTGGATGCCTATCCAACTCACGACACCCGCTGCAATCATATGTTTTATATCTCCAATGACACATCTAAAACCGTCGGTGTTAGTTAATTTTCGTCCTTGACTGCCTGTAGGCGAGAGGGCCACGTACGATGAAATATATATCGCTTAATGTTCAACAAGTGAGTAAACTTTGTAGCGACAATTCTAGACTTGTTGCTAGATCAGATATCAGCTTGTTATATTCCAATCTCAAACTCAATACGTACTAAGGGTTGATAATCAAAAAGAACAAAGTGTTCGCTTAATGTAAAGTGTTGAAATAGAGTAGAAGGTAGACTCGTGAAGGAAGTATGGAGAGATTCGATGTAGGAGTTTGTTGAAAAGGGTATTGAAATAAGATAGAGGAAGTAGGTTGTTGAAACGATATCCAGAGTCGTCAGAGTATACGGTATGGCGACAGGAAAGTAGACCAGAGTTCTTGAGTTTCGGCAGCGGCGATATGTATTCTTTGAGGGATATGTGGTCCTATAGAGAAGATGTACTGTGTGAAGAAGAAAGGTTGACAAAAGGGGATTCTCGAGCCTCTTATGCGCTTGGGAATAGCAAAATGCATGACTGAATATAACATTTTCAGTCATAGAGAGGGTGTCGTGAGTACCTAGTATGTACACACTTGATATATGATTCATGTGTCGAAATGAGTATGATAGAACACTGTGATGGGATCAGTCATCCAGAGTAAATTTATGAGTAAAAACATCATTTGAAATGCTCCTGATGTGTCAACCTGGGTGAGGAACAATGATTCCAGTCACCAAGAAGGAATCTGTGGACATAATTTATATATCAAAAGCAATACGAAATGACACTTCCGCCGATGTGGACACCGTTTCCTGTCATTGACAGGAACATTATGAATAATGCTACTACTGAGAGACTTGATGGTACGTCAAAATGGGTATGCAATGATATTCCACTGATATGAAGGCTATCTCCAGTCACCCAAATATAAATTGGGTATGAAATGACTGTTACTTCCAACCTGAAATGACTAGTCAAAGTATCATTTCCATTCCAAAATGAATGCGAATGACTGTAGAAAGAAAAACTATTACCTACCATTACGAAGGAGAAGTTCAAGTAACAACTATCCAAAGCACCATATGTGCGTAAGAATGCGACATTCGCATTCATTACCAAGGATCACATCACACCATGAAGTAAATATCACCATGACTTTTCTTCTGACTTCTACAGCTCTTCCCTCTACCATCCTTTTTTTGACCGGAAGAAAAAACTCCCCTGATACAGGAAAGGAAATCCACTCCATCTCGAAGCCCACCACGAACTGCAGACAAAGAAGTATATGATAACCCCTAATAACTAGCCGTAGTTATCACCATCCAAAATGATATATAGACGAGCTACCACAGTCTCATGAGAAAAAAGAGCAATATGCTGAACTTATGCATCTAAGCAGACCAAGTCAAGAGTACTCGGATGCTCAATCTGGAAACTTCCATAAGATGCTTTGCAACTTCTTTGCCCTCTTCGCGTCTCCTAACAATTTCACACACTGCTTTCATCACATGAGAATGGAATAGTGAAAACTTCTTTTGATTGGTCGTTATTTGCATATTAGAACCTATTATTGCTCTATTATGCGCCTACAATGCACACAAATCTATAAACCAATACCTAGTATTTTGGCTTAATTAGAATACCTTTGAATGCTTTTAATATCCCCTTTGATATGAAACCTTTTTACATAACCTCGACCTGGTTCTCGTCACTCTCACTCATGCTCTCATCTCCACTAACTTCGGCGTTTTCACGTTCTCTCTTCTCCATGAGTGCTTGCAATTCAGCATCATCGTTCTCGGTAACTGCCTTAGGTTCCATCTTGACGATCAATCCACCTCCTGCGGCTTCGATGTTCTTTCTAATGTCCACGATTGCGGCTTCCAAAGTCGAGATACCGACAGATTTTTCCAGGCATGTACTTGTAAGAACGTAGAGTGGTGGGGATACGAGCTTGACTTTAACTTGGTTATCGGCGGTGTTTCTGGCTTCAGCAGTTCTTAAAGCGGTCTTAACGGCATCAATTCCCTCATATCCAAAGCAGGTAACTTCGACATCGGCACGGACTTTTGTTGGTTGTGGTGTAAGTCGTTTTCCGATATATGATTTTAATTCCTCGGCGACAACATCATTAGGGAATTCGACATCATTCCAAGTTTCGGCGTTTCTAGTTTGGTGTCAGTATATATAGGATACAGATGGTTCGGAGTTTTCATACGTTATCGAAAGCTTGAAAGCATCAACGGCATGTCCGTATTTCTTGTTCAATGGCCAAACAATTTTCTCGTACAACTCTTCGATGGGATGCTTTGTCTTTTCCGCAACGTGGCGCATAATCGAATGAACCATTTTACCCTTATTGTATCGTTCCTCGCATCTTACAATATCTTCAGGTGACACTCTTCGTTTGGAAAGATCAATATAACCTGCAATTGACCAGATCAGCCTTCCGCCACAATATAACATTCAACAATTTTGAGCATACCCTTCTCCTTGTCGACTCTGAGAACAACGACAACCTCATTACGTCCAACACGAATAAGTTTTTGGATACTTCTGATACGACGTCTAGATAATTCGGAGAGGAGAATCATGCCATCGATGTTATCGTATTCGAGGAGCTTGACATAAGCACCCATCTCTGCGATCTGCGAAGCTGGAGATTAGCATTTCCCCTATACCTACGAGTGCGCCTCTGATTCCATACCTGCTTGACATTCACCATGACGAAGCTATCGATCTCGGGGTATTTTTCTTCATAGAAACGGCAGTTTGTGAGAGACATGATTGCGATGGTTGCGCGGCTGAGCGCGAGGTGAAAATTTGATGGATTTTGTTTGGCTTCGTCGCCGAATATGAGAAGCTTCTTTGAATATCAGATCCGATGTTGTGAATTATGTTGAAATTGTTGTTCTTTGTACAAATTCAAATTCGTGATAGATTTCTCTCCAAGTTAACAAGGCTCTAAGGTTGAAAGAGTCACAATCTTTCGGTCGGGGATTTGGAGAGGGGCCGGTGGTGGTGGTGGGATGGTCTCGCTAAATAAAAAAAGAGCTGGACGCTTTTGATTGGTGCAGTGACGTCTAAGTCTCGAATGTCTTACATAACCTTATTGGATTTACCTGAAGCTTCACGAAATTGTTCCCTGTCACTCGATTGTCTATATGTGGTGCTCCAAATTCCCAAGCTGATCGATTGATGGTTTTTCCATAACAAACAACTATTGGCCGTATCAAACTATGGAATCTTTATCGATATGCCACAGTGGAGTATTTATGAATAGCAGTCGATTCTGCTAAACAATTTACAATCTTCTAATCCGGAATCATGGCTTCTGAAACTGTTTCCTCCCTTGTGGGAAGCTCTGTGAGCTCCATGGACTCGACAATAGCTTCAGCCATGGCATCAGTTACTGGTATACCAACAACCCAAACAGATGCTGCAGTGGCAGGATCAACATTTGGAGTCTTTGGAAAGATGATCATGTTTTTCATCAGAGTGATTCCTGGAATTCTGTACTGGGTTATAACTTTCACGACAATTACAATGCCGACTTTCCTCTTTACGCTGTTCTCAACTAGCTTGACATTTACCATGAATGCTACTACTTTGTATGTGCCACTCGATTTATTACACTGTGTTTGCTAACTGTCTGTTCTAGAATGTTGATCATGGTGGCATTTGTATCAACCATGAGTTGGTTCGTAAGATATCGATTTCTCAATATGTATTCTCGATTACCTCCGGAACCTCAGCGAAAGGAGCCCCAAATAGACCTCTATCCAGACACGCAAGATGAGGGATCAAAGTCAGGGTTTTCCAATTACCTGGACGAGTTTCTGAGCGCCATCAAGATCTTTGGTTATTTGGAACGCCCAGTCTTCCACGAACTCACACGCTCCATGCAAACGAGAAAACTCATAGCTGGTGAAACCTTGAACCTTGAGGAGGAAAAAGGATTCTGTCTGGTGGTTGATGGATTAGTGGAAATCTTTGTCAAGTCGGCTCGAGAGGGACGTGGATCGGATACCGATCCTATGTCGTACGAACGAGAAGATTCAGATAGTGGATCTGGCATTCACCGAGGCAGTGGGCACCAGGGCTACCAGTTATTAACTGAGGTTAGAAATGGTGCACCCATGTCGTCTCTCTTTTCTATACTTTCACTTTTTACAGAAGATGTCAAATTGAGACATTCTGATGATGACGACTTCGATGGAAATGGTACTCCTGATCATCAGGAATATAGCCACGATGCTCCTCCATCACTTCCCACAAGTCCAATATACGGGGCTCCTAGTCAGGATGGCCAAAGAGATGATAGGAATCGTCGTGCTTCTTCGACAACCGTTAATGGAAGAATACCCCCATTGTCTTTAGACGCTGCAGCCGACATTTACCCACGTCGACCTAGACCTAAGAGATTGAATACAACTTCTGTGCACCCTGATATTGTGGCCAGAGCTACAGTTGATACTACAATTGCTATAATTCCTGCTAGCGCTTTTCGTCGATTAACCAGAGTATATCCTAAAGCTACGGCACACATCGTTCAGGTCATTCTGACGAGATTGCAAAGAGTCACTCTTGCGACTGGTCACTCTTATCTTGGTTTAACTAGTGAAGTTCTACGCACCGAAAAGCACATGAATAAGTACACAACCTATGAACTACCAAATTTCCTCCGAGGCGATGCATTGAAGCGCTTGAAGGAGAAGTTTATAAGAGAAAAGGAAAGAATTGGAGCCGAAGAAGGTAGTAAAGGTATCGCTTTGCACAACGCTGGGGCCGGAAGACGGCGAAGATCTAGTCATAGCCTTAGAAAAGAGGCTACAATGCATGCTTCGTCAGTCAGGGGGTCCATGTCGATGTCCAAACAGATGTTTGAAACACCTGGTGGAGATTCTGCCGTCAGTCCAAGTCCCGGGGATCTTCTTACAAACATTCAGATGTCACGTCATGCTGGTAGGAAACCCGCTTCAAGTGTAACTCAAGGTTCTAATCCCCAAGTATGGCATCATGATGCTCAAAGTCCGCTTTCTCAAAGAACTTCGAACCCGTTCAATGGCCCAATGAATGCGCGAATTCCTCTTCACCGCCAAGAATCCATTGATGAAGATGGCATGTTCAGAAAATCCATCTTGGAGTGTATTTTCAAAGCTATTGGTCTTACAAACACTAAAAATGCCCTACGTATGTCGGATTCAGTCGAAGGCTCCCCTCGATTGCTTTCGTATGATCAAAGACGTCAGAAGGCAATTTTCGGTAGCAACTCTTTCACTAGCAATGCCTTTGGCCTTATTGACCCCTACGAAGGTTCTGTAGATGATACAGAATCGGTGACATCTGGTGGAGTTAGTGCTGGTGGCTATCCAAGTACGCAAGGCCTCGCCCAAGAGCTCAAGGATGAAGTCGAGATTGTTTACTTTCCAAAAGGCTCAGTTCTTGTGGAACAGGGAGAAAGAAATCCCGGACTTTATTACGTTATTGATGGGTTTCTAGATGTCAGTGTTCCTGTTGATGAGAAATCGGACTCCATGGTCCTGGGCAGCTCTTTCCAACACTCTTCAGCCAACAAGAATGCAAATGATCCAATGCCTTCTCTATCTAGAACCAAGACTGGTTCATCGCGTGTCTCAGGCATTAATGCTTCAGGGCACGAGGGTAAAAATCGAAAATCTGCAGATCGAAAAAGTCTTGCGCTTATCAAGCCAGGCGGTATTGCAGGCTACATCGGTACCATATCTTCTTATCGCTCGTTCATTGATGTTGTCGCAAAAACAGATGTTTACGTAGGATTTTTACCACGAACTTCATTGGAAAGAATTGTCGAGAAGTATCCTGTTGTGCTTCTAACTATGGCTAAACGGCTTACCAGTCTATTGCCTAGATTGATCCTACATATTGACTTTGCGCTTGAATGGGTGCAAGTGAACGCCGGGCAAGTTATCTACCATCAAGGAGATGACAGCGATGCAATTTATATTGTTCTGAACGGCCGACTTCGACTCGTAGTCAATAATGATGAAGCTGGAATGAAAGTCATTGGCGAGTATGGACAAGGCGAAAGTGTTGGAGAACTGGAGGTTATGACAGAATCCGTAAGACCCGCTACACTTCATGCGATTCGAGATACCGAACTTGCCAAATTTCCCAAGACACTCTTCAATAGTCTTGCGCAAGAACATCCAGGTATCACGATCAAGATTTCCAAGATTATCGCATCCCGTATGCGAGCCTTGGTAGAAGAGCCAGTCTTCGTGCAAACTAAAGAGAAAGTTACCGGTGCCACAAATGATAAGGTGTCTTCGACGGTCAATCTTCGTACTGTTGCTGTACTTCCCGTCACTGCTGGAGTTCCTGTGGTCGAATTCGGCAGTCGTCTAATGAATGCTTTGACTCAAATCGGGGCACCGAATGGTGTAACTTCTCTCAACCAAGCTGCTATTCTTAATCATCTTGGTAGACATGCTTTCAGTCGTATGGGGAAGCTTAAACTCTCACAATACCTTGCTGATCTTGAGGAGAAGTATGGGCTGGTTTTGTATATTGCTGGTCAGTGACACCTTTTCTCGAAACACTACAATCCATGAACATCCCCGCCTGAGACCATCACTAACACTTTCTCCAGATACAAACGTGAACTCGCCTTGGACCCAAACTTGCATCAGCCAAGCTGATTGCATTCTCCTAATAGGTATAGCGGATGGCTCGCCTGCGATTGGAGAGTACGAACGATTCCTATTAGGAATGAAAACTACTGCAAGAAAAGAATTGGTATTATTGCACACAGACCGCTTCTCCTCACCTGGTGTGACTCGCGCTTGGCTTAGAAATCGAGTCTGGATCAATGGTGGACATCATCATGTTCAGATGGACTTTAGAACTAGTCCTATTCCAGTGCATCCTCAAGCAAGAAAATTTGGAACCGCATTGAAACAGCGAGTACAGGTTATTCAAGCAGAAATTCAAAAGTACACATCTCGTCGCGTACGGCAGTCACCACTCTACTCCGCAGAAACTCCCTTCAAAGGCGATTTTCACCGAATTGCTAGACGCCTTTGTGGTAAATCTATAGGTCTCGTGCTTGGAGGAGGTGGTGCACGCGGTATATCTCAGGTTGGAATAATCAGAGCTATGGAAGAATCTGGAATTCCCATCGATATCATTGGAGGAACCTCTATTGGATCCTTCATCGGTGCATTATACGCTCGCGACGCAGACGTCGTTCCAATGTATGGACGCGCGAAGAAATTCTCAGGTCGCATGGCAAGTATGTGGCGCTTTGCATTAGACTTGACATATCCATCTGCTTCCTACACCACTGGTCACGAGTTTAATCGTGGTATCTTCAAGACTTTTGGCAATACTCAGATTGAAGATTTCTGGCTCGAGTTTTACTGCAATACTACTAATATCAGCAAGAGTCGATCAGAAATTCACACTAGTGGATACGCATGGAGATACGTAAGAGCATCCATGTCTCTGGCTGGACTTCTCCCGCCACTATGTGATGAAGGCAGTATGTTGTTAGATGGTGGATACGTAGACAACCTAACGGTTTCTCATATGAAATCCTTGGGAGCTGACATCATCTTTGCTATTGATGTTGGTAGTCTTGATGATAACATGCCACAGAATTTTGGCGACTCCCTCTCTGGATTCTGGGCATTCGCGAATCGTTGGAATCCATTCTCATCATACCCAAACCCTCCTACTTTGGCTGAGATTCAAGCACGCCTAGCATATGTATCCAGCGTCGACGCCCTAGAGCGAGCAAAGACAACTCCAGGATGTCTATATATGAGACCTCCAATTGACGATTATGGAACTCTAGATTTTGGTAAATTTGATGAAATTTATCAGGTGGGATACAAATTTGGACAAGAGTATCTGGCGAAAATGAGAGATCAGGGAATCCTTCCGCTTGTTGATGAGACTGAGGAGAAAAAGGCCTTGAGGAGGACCATGGCACCGAGAAGAGCTAGTGTTTAGTTCAGGATTCTGTATGAGGTTTGGTGTGGCACTTGTTGCGGTCGTTGCAGCGAAGTTTTGCAGGGCGTTTTGGTGTAAGTCATTGATGGCAATGACGATGATGGTGATATACCCAAGCATATATTGGTATGGGAAATGATCTGTTCATAAGATTTGCATCTATGAGAGAATATGATTCAAAATATTGAACCATTACCTTGAGGTAATTCTTACATATCTTATCTTGACATTGTTGTGATTGTAGATATCTCTTGTGAATGTGATTGATCAGGACAATAAGTAACTACCCAGGTGGCTATACAAAGTCTACCTATCCACGATAATTAATGAGCCTCCGAATTCACTGTAGAATAACGATATCTACATAGAGTTTATAGGGGCTGGGGCTCAGTCTGATCCCGTGAACCTGGACGGTGGGATTTCAAGCTTAGAGCCGGCTTCCGATAGGCTGATTTTGGGTGTCGGAGACGGCCGAAATATTTATCATTAATGATCCACAGACAAACAAATCGTGAGAACAAACATTGAAGAGACACCTTTACATAAGAGTTTGGGAATCCCCAGGTTATAATTTAAAGATACTACTTATTTACTTGCTTGTTAGATTTGTCTACATTGAAAGTTTCATTTTGGTCTGAAAATTTTATGATTGGAGTTTTGAATGAGGATTACAGATTTCTGATTTTTTACATTCTACCGGTACAGCTTAACATTAAGATAACCTTACAACCAACGTCTGATCACCTCAACCAAGACAAGTTCTCGGCGACAATTCAGAAAGTTACTCGCTGAGAATACATTGAGAGTTGCAATTCAAGAATCAGAGATAACATGACCTCTACACCCAGCATGACTTCCTCCTCGTTGTCACCACCAGAGAAATCATTCATCAAGAGACAGGTTTTTCATGGGACATTTGTCCACTGTAAAACTCTTACGGATTTAGAGATTTTACATGACACGTATGTGTTTGTGGATGAACATGGAGTTATTGTCAAGATTCTGAGTGGTGATGGCACTGGAGATGCAAGGGATTTGAGAGAGGATGTAGGGGAATTGGGTTGGGATACGTATGTTGATGATAAGGAGATTTTTGAATATGTGGGTTCTTCGAAAGATGAACATGGAGAACATGGAGAGGAACGATTTTTCTTTCCGGGATTTATTGGTATGTTTTTATCTTGTTTTCTCTTTGTTGTTCATTTGTACGAGGGATGATGTACAAACATCTGTTATGACAGAAAAAGAAAAAAATCACGAACCCGATTAACAAATTACTAGATACACATATCCACGCACCTCAATATCCCAATTCAGGTCTCTTCGGCTCCTCCACTCTTTTGAACTGGCTAAATACATACACCTTCCCCCTCGAAGCCTCTCTCTCTGCCCTCCCCAAAGCCCGCGCTATCTACTCCCGTGTAATCCAACGTACGCTCTCTCACGGAACAACCACCGCCGCCTATTACGCCACCATTCACGTCGAATCCACCAATCTCCTCGCCGATCTCTGTTTGCAAAAAGGCCAGAGAGCACTCGTCGGACGCTGTTGTATGGATAGCGATTCGGGCGCCAATCCAAGTTACTACCGCGACGACAATCCTACCCAGAGTTTAGAGCGAACGAAAAATTGCATCTCTCATTGCGAAAATATCGATCCGGATAGAAAACTCATCACGCCTATTTTGACTCCGCGCTTCGCACCGAGTTGTACCCCGCAGCTGATGAGTTCTTTGGGGGAAATTGCACGCGAAAAGGACCTTCCGATTCAAACGCACATTTCGGAGAATCGCTCCGAGATACAGTGGGTGAAGGAATTGTTTCCAGAGTGTGATAGTTATACGGATGTGTATGATAAGTATTCGTGTTTAACACCGAAAACAATATTAGCCCACGCGGTGCACATTGGAGAGGATGAGGCGGCGTTGATTAGAGAGAGAGGAAGCGGTATTGCGCATTGTCCTGTGAGTAATAGTGCGTTGACTAGTGGGATGGCGAGGGTAAGATGGATGATAGATAGAGGATTGAATGTGGGACTGGGAACAGATGTTAGTGGAGGGTTTAACGCGAGTGTTTTGGCGGCGGCAAGAGAAGCCAGTTGTGTGAGTCGGTGTGTGGCTGCTGGGATCGGGGCATCGGAAAACGAAAACGGAAAAGAAAGGGATACGTTGAGTGTGCCTGAAGTGCTTTATTTGGCTACGAGAGGAGGGGCAAAGGTTGTGGGGATGGAGAATAAGATTGGTGGGTTTGAAGTTGGGAAGGTGTGGGATGCGCAGTTGATTGGGTTGGGAAAACCTCTTATGCATCGAAAGGAGGGCGAGTGGGAACGACAAGAGGAAACGCATGAAGTAGAAGTTTCGCAGACAGGACCAGTTGATATTTTTGGTTGGGAAAATTGGGATGAGAAAGTCGCAAAGTGGGTTTTCAATGGAGATGATCGGAATACGATGAAGGTTTGGGTCAATGGGAGGTTGGTTCATCAGAGGAGGAATTGATTTGTTTGTAGGATTCAATAAGTGGAATGATAATTGGAGCTTAGACAGAAATGGGGAATCGGCAATCGGTGGAAAACACATTTAGAATCACTATGATAGATATTACTGTTATGATAGATTGGAAAGATATATTCAAACCCGCATATCCTGCATCGATTTTTGATAATTGTATTTTGATATTTGATATTTGATATTATATTATAATGAATGTCTGTATCTAACACACTCAATCGTATACCCAGCCTGGGCACATAACACATTCCAACATATATTCCCATAGAGAAGTAGAGTATATAAATCCAATAAATCCAACCCTTATTGGATTTCAATTCCAAACGCCTTTCCATCCATGTATCCCTAATCTTTCCTCGTGCATGTCCTCTATCCGCCTAGACCTATTCTCCACACCCATTTCATCACTCCCATAACCTCCTTACTCGCGTTCATACTCATGATTATCAACACAGAAACTGCACTCCACGCCCGCAACTGCAAGAATCAACTCACTCGCGCGCTCTCCCGCTGCCATAACCGCAAACTGGGGATTCGTCGTCACCGGTGCCAAAATGCTCGCATCAACCACATGTACATTTTGCATGCCGATAACCGTGGTATTAGCATCGACACAGCTTCCGAGTCGACAACTCGACGACCAGTGATTGACCATTCCTCGTGCGTATGCTGAGGAAGTGGTGATGTAGGTCTCGATTTCAGCTTCTGTCGCGTTTTGCGGGATGTTCATGGATGTGAGACCGGAGTTTGGGAGGGCGGAAAAGAGCGTGTGGATGAATGAGGCGATGTCCTGGGCATCGCGGGGATTGGAGTAGTAGACGTCGTCGCTGGGGCCGGGGATGAAGTTATCGTCGAGGATGACTTTGCCTGATGAGAGGAGACCCGAGGTTCCGTAGACGTTGAGGGTGATGGTGTTGTTGGTGGTGAAGTCGGAGTAGCCGGATGAATCGATAGTTCCTTGGAGACCTGCGATGGAGCCGTCGGAGTGTGCGATTGTGGTCCAGAATACGGAGGTTTCGGATGCGAATGAGTAGGGACCGCTGCGGGAATCGAGATAGAGAGCTTTGTCGCCGGCTGGAGGGGAGTCATAGGAATAAGTATAGGACTCTATGGAATCACCTTGAAGTTCGATAAATGTGTTTGGGTTGTCGAAAAGACCGGCTCCAATTGCCGTGCTGTTTATCCACTCTGCACTGGTAAGATTTGGAGATAGTTTTCCTGCAGCGGAGAGTTTGGCGAGAGTTTCTGCATCACCGATTCCGGAGTACATAAGGAGAGAAGGACTTTGAATGGCACCGGCTGATAAAACAACTCTTCCTGTTGGTGTAGTTGAGATGATAGTTTCGACACCATTGATTAAGGCTGTAACTCCAGTAGCGGTATCTCCATCGCGTTCAACTCTTACTACACGGACTCCGCTCTGGAGACGGAAGTTACTGCGTTGAAGAGCTGATTGCAGATATGTGGTAACGGGACCTCCTCTTTGACCATTGTCATAATCGAAAATTGGATAGCCGAATACTTCAGTTTTATCGTCGGCTTGAGCATTGATATCAACATCTCTGTAACCCAATCCATCAACCAACCATTTTCTCGCAGCATCGTATCCGGTTTGAAGATAACGAATGCCATCTTGAGAAGTAAGATTAGTCGAGGGTTGAGTATCATACAGACGTTGAATGGAAGCATCCATGCTTGTCGAATTCCACTAGACACAGGGTTAACATATGAATACTTAGATGTTGGAAGTAGAACAATTCATCACTTACTTCAGCAGGGAAGTATAAATCCCAATCCGAAGCCGGAGGTTCAAAGAATAATCCAGCATTGATAGCCGAACTTCCTCCAATGGTACATCCTCCATAAGCATTTACTTCTGCTCCGCACACGAGACCTCCTCCATCTGCAAAAATGGATTTATAGAGTCCAGGTACATCGACTCGGGAGAGATTGGTACCACTGAGCCATTTCTATTACAGATTAGAAAATTTCTCATCAATGTCAGTTAAGAAGGCAGAAACTAACCGGTCTTCTTGCGTCTAAATCTCCACCCGTGATTCCATAAGATTGATTGCCTCCTTCAATTAACAGAGTCTTGAGACCTGCTTCAGAAAGTCGTGATGCAACTATAACATCAAAGTCAACAAACACACTTCCTCTCAAAAACAAAAACTTCAATACATACCAACAATTCCCGCAGGTCCAGCTCCCACAATAATAGCATCCCATTGCTCCTGAATCCAAGCACTGTCCGCCTGTCCCCAAACGCCACTCACCAACCCAACAACTAGAGAAACTTGATATGAGATCTTCATTCTGACTTTGACTTATCCTTTTTGATATACAGAAAACTCAATAAAGACACACGAAAAATAGGAAGTAACTTAGCTGGATACTTATATATATTGACATCACACACATTTACACCAAACAATACTTACTAACCACTGCATGACTTCACACAGCACAACCAAATTTCCCTATTCACCTGGACTCTGGGCGCCAAGCCCGCCTGTTGTCGATAAAATCCCCTAAACGATGGTTCCACAGGCATCACATCGGGGCGCTCCTCGGCTTCTGCTGAATTGCCCCATCAGATACGAGATTTAGATGCTATAAGCTTGTAGAAGGCTGACCATGTACCTTTTAACTCTGCGTGAAACGATACACAATTACCGTATTGATGCCGTACAACTTACATAAGTAGTCCCAGTCGTTACACTTTGGCGTCCTTTACCAGAAATATTGCCGCTGAATCTCAGAATAGGTTGTACAAATGAAGTCATGGGCTTTTCGTATCCGTGACTTAGTGACAGCTCGGTGGCGGAGCTTTTGTAATAAGTGGAGAAGAATGAATTGAGATTTCATTCCGAGGCTTAAATCGACTTCAAAATTCAAATCCCTATTTTTGTCTCTTTGAGAAACTAGATGGAATGCAGCATGAAGAAGCAAAAAGCCGATAGATATCATGTTGATCGACGTCAAAACCGTATTTAGTTTAGATATTGACCAGGGCCGACAGAACCCTATACTCGGTAGTAAAGAAATTTCAACAAATGAGAGTTAAGATAAATGTCGTACCTAGTAATCATTCTCATTCTCATTCTGCATGCACAATCGGATGGGTAATGCCGGGTACGAGATGGTGGATAATAGGAAATATAGTCAGAAATCTTCCGAGAAAATCCCCCCTTCTAGATTGCGTCGATGGAATACAATTTCTTCGGTACCCACCAACTTTAACTTGCGTATTCATTTCCAGGTGAGACTCGTGAGGGTGAAAAATATACAAAAAAGTGAAGATCATCTATTCGTCTAATCTTAAGACCTCCCAAAACGCCGCCCAATGCAAACCGTATTTTTGCTGTACATAATCCTACATAGTCCTATCATTTATAACCCTTTATATTCACCCAATTCTCTCCATTATACAATCGATTCCTGATCCCGCTGCGAGTTGGAATTTTCTAGTCGCTTCAAGATGTATTGATATAACACCAACATACAACTACTTTGCGTGCTGGTCCACACAAATCTAGGTCCTACTCCTCGAAATAATCCTGTTATCCCTTCTGTTTTGTAGATGAGTTTGAGGCCAGTCGGGACGGAAGATGTATCGAGAATTATGCTACCAGGGCGGGGTGTATGCGTGGAAGGAGATGATGTGGATATTGATCGAATTTGATGTTTTGTAGGTTTTGCAGGCTTGGTAGATTTTGTCTTCGTACGGGTGGGTTGAGAGGCGTTTTTCGTAGATTCCGATGTTTGTTTGGCAGTAGACTCTGGACTGGAAATGACTTGAGTTTGAATTCTTGTCTTCACAACATCCAGAGGACATGTAATTACTCCTGCCAAACCTCCAGCTGCCGCTCCTGTCAGGAGTTCCAATGGCAATCCAATATCTCGGCTTTCTTTCCATCTTCTCGCCCAAGTTTGACCTTGCTCGTAGAATGCGAATTGCAATGCCGAAAATGGTAGATCTCTAACAATTGTTGCTCTGTACCCATAGAATAGCGCAGAGAACCCTTCTTGCTTAACTATCGTTCGAGCGGCATGCGCTGTATTTTTGTAATTGTAACCTGAGTTGAAGAATGGATTATTGTATCGACCTTGGAGTTGTAGGCGGGTTTTAAGGACTTCAGAAGGCACGTAGACGAAGGAGGCTGCGAAATCGGCGACAAACCCTGAATTGTTAGTTTGATGTAAATCGAACCCGAACTTCTTAAACTTACCACTGGATAGGTATGCAAGCCATGGCGGAATGCCATTGTCTATCAGATGCCTCTTACTGTACTCATATGTTCCGAAAAATATAATTGTGCCAGGAAAAGATCCTAGAAGAGCAGGAACCCAACCTCCATATAAACCTCTCCGTATTCCTTCTTGTCGCAGAATGGTAGAATATGAGGATGAGAGCTTGGTGTACTTTGGCGGAACATGCGGATCACCTTGCTGACGAGTCTTGACCGTATCCAAAGAATGCATGAGAAGATCCCCCGTGGTTCCACCAATACCTCCAGCAATCATGGCCTACATACAATCAGTAATTTGCCTGTAGACCAAAAAACTCCAAATCTCACATGTAAATAAGGCGGTCGTCCCTCCTCTTCGACCTCTTCCTGTGCCATGACTTTCGACCCAAGTAGTCGTTTTCCCACTCTAACATTGACGTCTTCTTCCCCTCCATCATCAACGATCCCGAATTTGGTGCGATCTTCTGCTGGCGAACCTGCTGATCCGGAGGAAAACAGGTTGACAACACGAGAGGTCAGGGACATGGCCCTTCCTCAATTTCCGAAGCTGGTCGCCTTCCTAGTCTCCAAGTATTCAAAAGAGCGAGTTTTCTGTTACAGCGTTGGTAGGCAAATACAAATCATTTAAGTTGAGTATCACAAATGTTTTTGACGCACTTCAACTTTTTTTGCCGGAACCTTCCACATACGTGTGTGCCTGATTAAGTTTAAGGCACTTTTACATGAAACGTGGGGTTATCCCCCGGTGAACCCCTCAATCTCTGAGCTACAAGTTTTAATACGAATCATCATAAGATCTTCCATTTGCGTTTTGATTCTAACTATCTACTACTGCTTTTCTCTTGTCATTGACTAACTAGGCTATTGCTAGAGATGAATATGAATCTTTATCAATATTATCATCGACTAAGGTTAACATTTCTTTCCACTCAACCCTTTCTCATCGTTTCATCCGCCTGTGCGGAATTTTTCCCAGATCCAAATCTCCTCTCTGTCCTCCTCTTTGCCCTTTCCCCTCTTTCCTTAACCCTCTCTTCATCTCTTTAGCCGCTTGTTTCCTATTTCCAACCACAAGAATATCTCTACTATACCCTCTCATATCATCTTGCGTAAAAAAAGACGAGCCGTAGCTCAGCATCAAGACGCGCACGACAGTTTTACTATCTCGGTCTGAAAGCTCTTTGAAAAGTGCAAAGATTCCAGTCGGCCAAGAAAACCCATTAGATGACTCGGATGTGGACGTGAACAGAAGTTGGATGTCGATTATGATATATAAAAGTGGGATGCCTTTCAGCACAGATGCGAGGAGAACCAGCCAGTCTGCCTCGGTTTTGGCGGAGAGGTACATTTGTGAGCGAGAACAGAGACTGGGCTCTGTGTGGGGAGAAGGATTGAGGTTGATGGCTTGGAGTATGAGGCTTTTGATAATGTCGATCGTGGTTGTGTTGCCTATTGGTGTCGGTGTTTGCGGTTCGCTGGTTTTCAGCGCCCATATTACAGGTATGTTGGACTCTCGAAGCAGTTGTATGGCGTCTGCAGAAAACTTTTTCATTTCATTCCGCAGTCTGTGGCTTCCTTTTACCATCAAAAGTGAGGATGCTATGCTTGAATTCCAATTCTGCATTTTGGGAGCCAACCAGAAAGCTGAGCCGTCTGCTTGACGCGCGCGTTGTCGTTTGCGAGCGAAGAAATAAATCTGGAGACTCTTCGTTGGATCCAGAGTAACATTTAAGCTGAGGTTGTTGATGAAGCTCATCAGCTGCAGTTGGGAAAGTTGTTGTTGCATCGAGACTTGTGCGCTCGAGTTGAGAGTCTGGGCAGTCACCACAGCGGTCTTGAGTTCAAAAAGCTCTTGGGAGATCTTTGTAAACTTGTCATCGACCTGACCTTCTAAACTCTCTTGCTTTGACATGATGCTCTTCATCACAGAGTGCATATCTCGCTGTTCTGCAAAACTACTGAGTTGAGCTGTAGTGGAGATAGTTTGCGACAGAATTCCAATCTTCTCAACGAGATCGTTGTATTGAATTTGGGGAGGCCACGTGACTGAGTGGAGAATATGAAGAGCCCTGCTCTCTTTGAACCAGGATAGTGAGACTGTGAGAAATTTTATGATCTGAGCATTGAGGATGATCATATATTCACGCATCTGCACTGTGGGGTATAAATTTACAGTGTTTTCCATACGAGGAAGGACGTCTGCTACTTGGCACAATCCATCCATGATTATTGCAAGGGACTTCTCATGATTTACGACTCCCTATAATAAGTCGTCAGACAATGTTCAGTAGCGTTTGAGGGGCTCACACACGACTAAGACCAGCTTCATGGCACCATATACAAGTGAAACATACTCTGGCGACTGCTGCACCAATGCATCCATGACAGCGCCATAGCAGTGTACTTTTTGGGCAAAGCTTGTGAGACATCGTCGGATCTTGGAATCTCCTCGTCGGTCTTCATACTGCAGTTGTGCTGTTGACACACACTTGACTATATCGTCAAGCGTGCTCGGTTTGGGGTCCAAGAAAGATTCTAGCTGCGAGGACTTCTTAGGAAGAGTAGCAATAAACTTGGCTTTAGCTTCCTCGAAGATATTCTCAGCCCAACCAGTGCTGCTACCAGAGATTAGCGCAGTTTTCACGGCCCCGGGAGACATACTTGTTGGCACCGCTATAATAGGAAGCATATGCTGCAATATCAGACATTCTCGAGTGTACAGTTTGAACTTTGACATTATCTCATGAAATTTTCGACAGACAAGTATATAATCACTTTCTTCAGGCCATCGCGAGGCTGTGCATACCGTAACTGCGCCTCGAGAATGGCTTTTCAGCCTCATCATGAACGCGTTATTTGTAGACAGGCTCCAACCAGACTGGATAAACTGTCTACTGCAGATATACAGCTTATGGGTGGCAAACCCACGCGGTGAACTCGATTCAGCAGTTTATGTGGTGCGACCGCGACTTATGTCGGTCTCCGAAGAGTGGTTGATTGAATCCGCCTCATGCATTTCGTGACACCTTACAAAAATGGATTCTTCCGGATAAATCACCTTTTCTTTGAATTCAGCCTGAGGAAGTACACAATGTTACCGACTTCAGATATCAAAGCCTATGGACAAAGGTAGTAGCAAAAGCTGGACCGAACTCGATATCCCCCGCTATATCTCACAATCAATGACCTGGATGTGCTCTGCTAGCGCACAGGCATATGGACTCTGAGATAGCCCAAGCCTCGCATCCTTCGAGGTTGAGCAAACTAGTGAAGCTCAGTAGAGGCAGTAAGAAAAAAGGGTTGACAAATGTATCAGGGCTGCACAGACTTGATGGTCGCACGAACCCCGAGAACGACAAATCCGAGACAGACGAGGAGGGCAAGAACGACGATGAAAACGACGACTACGAAGACGAAGACGACTACGAAGACGAAGACGAGGGCGAGGGGGCCAAACAGGATAAAAACGAAGACCAAAGCACAACCGCAGGTAGAACCAACACATATAGAGAACTAGAATTCAGCAGGGATTCCTCCAATCATCCCGCATATCCACACGCTGCAGGTAGACCTAGGACTTTAATGCCTGAGCAATTCAAACCGGAACCCAAGAGCGCAAAACCGTCAGCTCCTCCGCAGAACGTTGGGAAGACTCGGTTTACGATATCCGATAATTTGAGCACTGGTGACAACAAGAAGAATCGGCGTCTCTTGGCTCTGAAGTCCAAATCACTAAAGCCTGCTTCTACATCAAACCTCGACGTATCTGGTGAGGTACTCCACTCTTTTCATACTAGCTCGAGTGATTCTAATGATGTGAAAATAATAGACAATCAACTCAAAGGGAATGATCCTGGCGAAATAGGACTAGTAGGACCAGGACCCTCGGAAGCACAACAAGCACAAATGCTTTTGCAAAACCCGCAATTTTATAAAATGCAACAAAGTACAACGCAACAAATGACACCGCAACAAATGACACCGCAACAAATGACACCGCAACAAATGACACCGCAACAAATAGCACAGCAGCTGATGGCACAGCAACGAATAACCCAGCAACAGATGGGGCTGCAAAACCAACAGCAAATGGCTATGAACCGTCCGCAAGCTTTCCATCCGATGCACAGCACTTTCTCCCCTATTCAAAATGAACCTTTGTCCCCTCAGGTGGATTCCATTATCAATTTATTCTCATCCTTGGGAATCGATGCTATCGCGATGGGCATTCCTTTAGAATCTTTAAATAACGCCCAAGCATTTCGAGAGTACCTATTACAGATGACACAAGCCAAGGAACCAAACCGGTACCTGATATTACATCGCATCAAAGGGCAACAAGAGCGTCTGTACTTTGATCCCCCAGAATGGGTTATGGGACAGAATCTTACTCGAATTTTGAGGTCGAGGCTACCACTGTTCAACTTGCGGGATTTTCTCGAAAAAAATACCGACATTAGCTTCATCGTGTTTCGCGACTACAAAGAGAAAGACATACCAACGAGCAAAGAGATGGTCGCGGCGGCAGCAACAGATAACAACAGTGGTATTACAAAGTCTCCGGTACATGAAGAAGAGAAGATACTTGCAGTGTCAGAACATCTGATGGAGGCGATCAAGTCGATACTAAGGTCAAAGCCAGAATTTGCAGATCTGCTAGCATGGTTTGAGAAAGATGGGACAGAGCTCCCGTCGCCATTTGTCTTCATCTACCATTCGCGAGCAGTTATCGAAGAGTTAATAGAGGACACCTCTGATCCCAGCACGGTCAGACAACTGAAGCTCATGATCGATTACATCTACAAGAATTATGGAGCTGAATATGACGCTGTGGACACCATGTTTGATGCATCCCACGTTTCTAAACCATATATCAAGTACCTGTTTAAGCCAGGAGACGTGCTGGTGAAAGGCACGGGCTCTGACGTAAACGGATATATGTTTGTGGCCTGGTCGCATGACAGAACCTCAATTACATCAAGTCTGAAGGAAGATGGGAAGAAAAAACCTAGCTCACAGTATATTATGGACGTCCGCTGGTGGTCATTTGACGGTGCCTTCAACCGTGTCAGCACTCGGCTTATATTAGAAATAGACGGGAGTGAAAAGACAGAATATTCTATCAGGGATTTGAATATCAGACCGATTGCATACGCCAGTGACGAGGATAGAAAAACGCTTCAAAGTCGTGGAGAAATGTTTTGGAAGTGCAGAGAGAGGCACTTTGTATCATATCAGGAGCATGGCCGTGGCGATTTGCACGGCGCCAGTGAAGAGAGATATATGATCGACATGAAGACTTTTCACGAGCTCCATCCAGAAGATGAGAAGAAAAAGAAGGCGCTCCATCCAGAGGATGAAAAGAAAAGGGCCTCCGATACTTTGGATGAAGACACCATGGCGCAAGACAGTCCCCCATATCCGAGTTTCGTGTACTTGCTTCCTCAAAAGATCACTGGCTACAACATGCGGCGCAAAAAATGGGTTAAGCTCCATGCCGATTGGTTATCCGAGGTGGTCTGGGACAAGAAGGCGTTCAAAAAGTTGGTGCTCAAGCAAAAGACCAAGGACTTAATTGAAGCTTTGATTGTTAATCAAATTGCAGCCGAAAAAGCGACCGATCTGATCAGTGGAAAGGGCAATGGTCTTATCCTTCTACTGCACGGAGGGCCTGGTACTGGTAAGACTTTAACTGCAGAGAGTGTTGCCGAAATTGCAGAAAGGCCTCTATATAGGGTCACTTGTGGAGACATTGGATCAGAGCCTGAAGAAGTCGAGCAGTACCTCAACTCAGTGCTAGACTTGGGCAAAGCCTGGAGCTGCGTCGTTCTGCTCGATGAAGCCGATGTCTTCCTTGAGGAAAGAAGTATGAACGACATTAAACGAAATGCACTTGTATCTATTTTCCTCCGCGTTCTAGAATATCATGATGGTATTATCATCCTCACCAGCAACCGTGTTGGTACTTTCGATGAAGCGTTCAAGTCACGCATTCAACTCGCCTTACACTATCCATCACTGACAAGAGACAATCGCTGCGATATCTGGACAATGTTTATAACGCGGCTCCGAGAGCTTGGAGAGACGCAAGTCGACTTTGCAGACCTGGAAGACCATCGGTGGGACTTGGCGGACTATAAGCTCAATGGACGACAGATTCGAAATGCAATTCAGACATCGAGGCAATTTGTGTCTTGGAAGAACGCGAAGGAGAAGACGACGTTGAATTTTGAGATTTTGAAACAGATTATCGAGATTTCAGGAGAATTTGATATCTATATAAACAAATTGAATGATGGGATGTCTCCGGATCAATTAGCTGAGGAGGATGGGCTGAGACTTGCAGAAGCCAGAGAGTGAGGATACACATCTATATTTAGTTATATCGAGTTAAAAGGTTGAGATTTATGAGTAGCTTGTCTAATCATTTAGATACTGGAATTATACAGCCTGGAAAAAGTATTTTTCCTAGTATTGGTACCAACTTGGTTAATAAGTGAAAAGTCATATGTCAGTACAAAGTACTGGTGTACTGTAATAAGTAGTAATGAAAGGGTTTCAGGGCACAATCGATAATCATTTGATTTTTCAACAATCTAACTAAATCCCGAAATAATATGAAATGATATAAACTCAAGACAAACTAATCATGGAGCGAATTTGGTTAATTTAATTATTGTTCATGTATCAAAATTATGTAACCAAAAGTAAGGATGGTACTAGCGAGGGGTGAGCGGGCACACATAACACGCTCTCTCGCCTCCGAGCTACAAGTTTCAGGCTTTGTGTGCATTTCATATGCCATATAGTCTATGGTTGTAATCGTTCTTGATCATTATTAATTATGGGAAGCTAGTGCTTATATAAAGAAGCGCTATCGCCTCGCTAGCTAATACAATGCCCTCTGTAATCACACGATCAATATCCCGACACCTAGGAAAACCTTCTGTCACTGCATTCCCTTTCTACATTAACCCCTGGAATGGTTTTCGAGTACCCGCTGTTACTGGGGGAGCTCTGTAAACATGACGGCCATTCTCCCAAACCAACGTATCTGCAAGATAAAGTGTTCCGCCCCAAGCCTGATTCAATTCCCCAAACAAATCTTTGTAGTTTTGAATAGCCTTTTCGTCAGAAATAACCTTCCGAGAACCGTGTGTTGGGGTTCTGATAAGAGAACAAAGAAGTTCTGTGTATTTTTCGAAATATAGTATTCTTACAATCATTTTGCATGACCAAGTTCGTGCACTACCGAGCGATCGCAGTTCATCAAACTGGAATTTACCATTCAACTTCTGTTCCAGCATAAGCCGAAGTTGGAAAGGCGGTATAATGATAGTTATGGATTGTAAAAGTCCATCTCGAGCCATTACGTTCATCGTTGAGATTGATTTGAATATGCTTGACAGATAAAATCGAAAGTGGCAATCAAATTCTAAACGTATTTCGATGTTTTTGATGAGTCTACGAGACATCCAACTCATAGAAATGAGTGAATTATGTGCATTATTGACGCACCCAAGTCCAAAGACAGCACGATTCCATAAAAGTTCCTTAACTTCTTCATAGATTTTCGGATGAACTTGCAACAACGGTGATTTGAATAGTCTTCCTGTCAACTTGTTGATTGCACAACGTTCAGGTAGTTTAAGGCAACAATTCGAAGGATGACAAGTCGAATCCATTACGTCAAACTTAGATGGGAAAATTTGATCATAGATCATGAGGCGAATTTCGGGAGTTATGCCCACTAAAGAGGCTGGTTTATACTGTGGTTTCGACCACAAAGCTTTCGAGGGTAGATCGGCAGTGCTTTGCCTACGGCTAATCTGAGATTTGCTACTGTTGTAAATCGGTAATAGAGAATTCGAGGGACAACCGGTAGTGCTATATCTGCGGGCGATTCGAGGTCTCTCTTGAAGTAATTCCACTTCCCTGATTATTAACTTCAACCTCTCACGCCTCTTTTCAGAGTTAGATTTAAACCCGAATTTCTCCATGATAAACTGCAAGAAAGAATGCGGAGCAAACATATACAACACTGCTGCAACTAAAGCCCAAATTACAATTGCAAATGGCACTAATCGAAAATGTAAAGCTCTTGTTTCCTCCATGATAGAGAAACTAAGATTTGATCGAGATGTCATATGAGGATAGACTGAGAAGAATGAAATATGATGAAATAAATCAAAATCTATTAGGTCATTTGAAGTCTGAAGGGAGTGCTCAGATGTTGTAAAAGATTAATATAAATTCAATGATGGAATAGTGGAATAGAGAGGAATCAAAGTATTATGAAGATTAAAATCGTATTAGAATATTAAGTAGAACTGAATTAAGAAAGAGTAAAGGAAGAAGGAATAGAATAGAATAAGGAGATTTTGAAAAGATTAAATAGTTTGTAGGAAAGTTTAAAGAAGACAAGATGAAGATTCCCCATGAGCATCATATTGGCTAGTAGGTAAGCTTAAAAATCTAGCTCCCGCTTTTAGCGTGGATAAGCGAGAATATACCTTGATTTCGAGAGGTCATCCAAGATAGAAGTGGGAATTCGAGGAAAATAAGGAAATTTAAGAAATCATTCGAACTAACTAGATACCACCATAAAAGTTAGCTTCTTAAATTCTGAGCAGACCCAAGTATCTAACTTCATGCGACCAGGAGATACCTGGTATCAGATTGTGCTGTGCTATCACGTGATCAGCACTATCTCTTATTTCGTGACTATTCGCCTCCAAAACCACCCATTTGTGCTCCACCAACTCATCATCTCTAACTGTATACTCGCCATTTCCCTATGAAGTCATGAAGCTCCCCCTTCGTACCATTTCACGATCCGCACTAATGCGTTTCCAACCCATTTCACGTGCGTCTTGTCCAACAACCTTTCGACAATCAAATTCTCCCCACCAAATCCACGCTTTCCTAGTCTCCACGCCAAGAGCCCTCCATACAGAAAACCTTATATCGAGACAAAAAACCACCGAAGGAGAGAAACCCCAATCAGATGTGGCTGCACAGAATACATTTTCAGAAGGGATTGGCGATTTTGCAAAAAAGCATACCGAAGATGTCCCCCAAGAATCTACATCTTCTGTTACAGCAGTGCAGGAATCACTTAAACCTCTCTTGAGAGAAAATGGCGGGAAATGGATTTTGGCAGATGATGAAATGTCTGTGGAGAGGGTCATTACATTCAAAGGATTTAAAGATGCCTGAGTTGGTTTTTCTACTATTTTTTCTAAGGGCCGCAAAGCATTTACTCGGATATGTATTTGGTTCAAACGGACGGGCTACGATTGAAATGACCAAAGATTCTGTGGAGAGTGCCTCCCATGAGAACAACAAGATGATCAGTAGTCATCTGATATCTCTCCTCCATACCATTCTCCCTTGAAAATCTACGAAACCTCTACCACTTCCAACCCCAGCTGCACACTATCCCTAAGTCCAAGCCCAAAATAAAAAAGATCCACTTCACTAACCCAATATACACTCCACAGAACTTCATGAACGCCATCGCAGCAAAATGCAAACAAGAAAGACATCACCCAGAGTGGGTTAACGTGGGTCTCTTGATTTCTCCCTCCTATATTCCCTCCTCTTCTATCAAATCATCTAACACTCCCCAGATCTACAATAAAGTATTTATCCGCTGGACCACACATGATCTTCCAGGTTTGACGGGCACTGATATCCTCATGGCCAAGTTTTGCGACGAGCAAGCTACCATACACAAAGAAGTATACAACGTACCAAAGGAACCCCTTTCGGAGAATACCCAGCACGAAGAATTTCTCAATCAAGCTCATGAGATCGCTAATAAGTTATCATCGAAATGATAAAGATTAATTAAGCATACCCAGGATATGAGGGGAAAGAAAATCCTTGGGCAAATCAGAGGCCCAGATCGGTCGTAGAAAGACATCATGATGAGAAACGCCGTGGGAAGAAGAAGTTGGAGGAGAGAAAAGCTAATAGGAGCAAAGTGAGACTAGAAGATATCGATATTGGAAAATCGTGAGGGGATGACACACATGCATTGTGAAGATCCAGGAAACTGTGGTACACAAAAGAGCAAAAACTGCATGAATTAAAGATATCTAACAGGAACGCGCCCCACATTATATTAACGCAGAACACACCCTAAACTCCTGCCAAAACGCCAGAAAGCCTCGCCTTGAACCAGATCTCCCTCTGCAAACTAGACACTAACAAAACATAGTCATCGTTGAGATTCCTTCTCCCGAGCTTCCTTCTCCCTTCTAGCTGCAATTTCATAGAAAAGACTTCCATCATAAATTCTCCTGATATCATCTTTCTTCATCTTTCCATCTTTAGGCGATAACAAATGCCACGTTGCGCTCCCTAACATTCATTAGTACTAATCCCTCACTTTCCACTCCCAAAGATCCCCTCGACAGAATAAGGAAAGAAATCAAACATACATTCCAGAAGCGCAGCTGCCCAGCCTATCACATCCAAAACATTTCTCTGACTCTTTACATACGCAAAAATCTCTGCCTTAGTAATATCCTGCTTATCACGCCCCGCATATTTACTGAAGAGATCTTCAAAATGCTGAGGGATAAAACGTCCTTCGTGATCAAAGGTTCCGGAATCACTGCCGTGTTTACCTTTGTGGATTCTCTCTGTGTAGATTCTGAGCTTGAAATCTGGAATCCATTGTCCTGGGGGAAGAGTCGGATATGAGAAAATGCTATTAATGATCATGGCTGAGCCGACTGCGAGGAGGGGACTCCAACCGAGACGACGAAAACCGTTGTAGGTATCGCGGGGAGAGACAACACCGTCTGAATCGGGGTCGAAGAAAGCAACGTGTTGTTGGAGGACCTGGGTTGGAGTTAGAAGAAGAGATAAAGTGAAGGGGGGGGGGTTGCAGAGTTTCTAACAGTCTGGACTGGCAGTCTACGTGTAAGCTGTCAAATTTCAAAGTAGTTTTCTTTTCTGATTGGAGCAAAAACTTCAAATCAGTCGAGAATTCTGACTTGATTGAGATATTGAAAGCATCTAAACATCAAACAGCAGTCCAGACGATTGGAAATCCTAGCACGGGAGAAAACGAACAGTCAAATGCTTATTACGCTCCGCATAATTATCCTTGATCGTCCCATGTGGTGATTCATAAGATGCTGCTATAGTTGCTCTTGCAACTCCTACATCATTCCCTCATATTAGTACAACTCCCTCATCCGCACAGGATTATAATGCACAAACCTGCTTGACGCAACCGCTCACTTCTGTGTTTCCCAATTGGAAACCCCTCCTCGCAAGTGACATCCTGCCAAAATGGCAGTCTCTCCTCTGTAACAGGATATTCTTCGATCGCCATCTGGAAATCGGGTTCTGGATTCTCGTGCACATCAGGTCTGTGCCAAATTGGAAATCTCTCATCTGTAGTAGGGGGTTTTCTTAATGGCATCTCGGAACTTGGTCCCGAATTCTTACGGTCATCGTCGAATGAGCTTGAGTCGGTTCTTGTTGGCGCCATGATGTTTGAGTTGTTAATGGTGTCTTTGTAATTGTTTGTAAAGAATAGTATTTTCTATCTTGTTTCGAGGAAGGAGTCAAGGTACATCCATTTTATATATTTTCTTCCTTGCCATTACTTCCTATTTTATTTATAACATGACTCCATCAAAAAGTCCAAAGGAACAACCCAAGTAATGTGATGCCAAAGAATTCGTCAGTCAGTCGCACTTAGGACAATGGCTAATGATCATTTGATATCACATGATTGGTTTAATGAGCGAGGCACTCGCTCGGATACCTGGTGTCTACCAAGTACTTTTGGAACTATGTCTAATTAGTCTATGACGTAACCCGATATAGCTTAACCCAACTCCTTAGCACGAACATATTACATGACCCTTTTTTATGACATGTGATATAAAACTATGGTATGGTGCACATGTGAACCTTGAGGTTACAATAAAGTATAAAACTTTAATCGCTTGTGAAGATGGATTTTTGGGCAGTATATACTTTTTCTCCCAACCATTTGAATAAGTTTAATGTCCAGCATGCGAGAAAAGTGTAACATGATACCAAGTGGTAAAAGTCACATATATTTTTCCGATGACCTCATACACATGTACCAATTCAGCACCTGCTAGAGCTCGTAAGACTTTACGTTCTCCCCCCAAGGACTGAAAGTTGCTATCACTGAAAAACAGGCCCGAAAATGGCAGCATTCTCATCACATCAGAGTTTCTCAATTTCTGAACCGTTGTTGACTATTGAAGGCAGGTACCTGTCGATTTGGAAGAGGAGTAACGCCCGAATCGAACTTTATTGCAAAAGAATGGCCTGTGCTTCTTGTTGTTTGATTGTTACACTCAAAGTAACCTGAAAATCTGATTCTTCCCTTACAACATGTTGTCGTTGTTCCTCGATTAATTGTACAACGAAATCTCAAGTCTTATCACTATTCCCCTTTAGCCCACCTCTCAAATTCTGCCACCATTTCCGGTGTTATTTGCCTCTTAATCTTGTTCATTGCAGCGAGGAAATCGTCCATAACCGCTGGTTCCATTGTCCCATGCTTTTTACGTCTTTCGATGGCCTTATCGAAGGCTTTCTGGCAGATACTGACCATTTCAGCTCCTGAATACCCCTCTGTTAGACGAGCAAGTTCGGCTACGTCAACATCTTCTCCCATCGTAGATTTACGTTGCCTAGCACGAATGATAGCTTCTCTGCCAGCGAAATCTGGTGGTGCAACGTAGATAAGTTCGTCGAAGCGACCTGGTCTCAAGAGAGCTAGGTCTAGATCTTGTGGTTTATTGGTTGCTGCTAGTACGGTAACACCCTTTAAACTCTCAATTCCGTCCATTTCGTTAAGTAAAGTGGTGAGAACGTTAACCCCGTTATTCGAATTTTTTCCATCTCTTTTGCTACCAATTGATTCAATTTCGTCAAAGAAGATGATACTTGGAGCTGCGGCTCGTGCACGAGAAAAGACGTTACGAACAGCTCGTTCAGAGTCACCGACATACTTGGAGAGCAGTTCTGCGCCTTTGACGGCAAAGAAATTGAACCCCATCTCAGTAGCAACGGCTTGAGCGGTGAGTGTTTTGGAACATCCAGGAGGTCCATAGAGGAGAAGACCTTTTGTTGGTGAACGGCCAAAGTCTTGCATGATTTCTTGGTGCTGTAATATTGTCAGTTTGAATCGAATCTTCCAGATGCTTTGGATTTTTCGAGTCGTTTGAGCATCCCGTTTCATTTTATCATCTCGAAATATTTAAGTGTCCAAAACGATTTGAGTATACCAGTTGATTTGACTCTCTCAATCCACTTGGATGTTTGGATAAGGGTGAGACCATGAAATGGGCAATAGCTTACGAGGAAAGGTGTTTCGATAGCCAGCTGAATAGCTTCTTTGACTTTGTCTTGGCCTCCAATATCACTCCACTTGACCTTTGGTGGTCTCAAAGTGATATCATGCATTGCACTTGGCCTGACCTCCAGAAGTGCATGCTCGATATCCTCTTTAACGACGAATGTATGCTGGGGCACATTATCATCATCTAACTTCTCTTCTGCAAACAGTTGTGCTTCGTCCAATAAACGAGAGAGATCCTCAGGTGTATATGCATGTGTTCGTTCTCCGAGATCATCAAGAATCTCATCGCGAGTTTCAGGGCACATTTGAGGATCCAGAGACTTGAGAATAGCTTTTCGAGCAGCTGCATCTGGGACTGGTAAAGCAATAGCTGTAGTAAATCTGCCTCTTTTTCGCAATGCAGCTGGTAGTTTAAGCATGTCTGATGTCGACGCTGCCACCAAAACTTGTGGCAAAGAATCCGAGGGATGATCTTTCATAAGATCCTCTAATCCTTCGCAAATAGCATCTGTCATATCGAGTAATGGTTCGCCCCCTTTTGCAACTACAGATTCAATATCGTCTATAATTATAATACTTGGCTGGTTGACTTTTGCATCCTTGAAAATTTTCTGGACTTCAGATGGCTTGGTTTTCCGGTCAATTCTGCGAACCTTCCCCCATTCTGTGCTGGCGATTTTATCCAGGACGAAACTCTTGCCTGTTCCGCTTCCACCATGTAAAAGAACGGCTGGTGATCTACGAACCTTGGTAAAATAGAATTGGCGACTGAAATTGCTCAGAAACTTGTTAAGCTTTTCAAGTGCTTGATCAATGCCTGCAATATCTACAACTTGAAGAGGTTTTTGCTCAACATTGCTTGCAGCTAACATGGCCCCACTGATTTCTGCAATTGTTCCAATTTTGAAAGATGATACCCCTTCATGAAAGGCAGCAACACCAGATTTCGAGCCGTCGATAGAAAAGACTTCAAAGGTTCGCCTTTCTCTTCTAAGCATCACGTCCCTGAAGGTCATGCCAGGGTAAACCAACTCAGCGCGAGCTGTGATCTTGTCAGTCATGCACTGAACAGAGAATAATATGAAATCAAAAATTCTCGGCCTGTTGAAAGTACAAAATCATGAGACAATGGAAGAAAACTCCTACCTAAAAGATCGTCCAGAACAAACTTCCAAGCAACCTCAGCGTCTCCCGTCAATTCCCGCATAACCCCTTCAACCATACCGACATCCTTAATTAGGATCTCCTTCGCAACCTCCAGCTTGGCTCCTCTAGCAACAATCACATCGTCACTTAATTTGAACCCACATGCCTCTTGGAAAGCTTTACTGACTTGCACCACTTTCCTACTTAATTTTTCTGTGGCCAACCAAATTACCGCCTCTCTTCTTGTATGTTCGCCCTCGGAGCTTTTCCATAAATAGCATGTTTCTCCATTCTTAACTTGAAGATCCAAAAGAACGTCTGTACAAACATATACACGTGCTACATTTCTGAAATCCGGCCTTTCTTGGGATTGCGCTTGATATGGACGAACTTTTAGTTCTAGAACTTTTTCGGCTGTCATCTTGATCTCTTGTGTGAATGTCCCAGAATATATCGAACAAACAAAGTTACCGATCTGATGTATTTGAAGAAAAAGAAAAGACGAAAAAGGAAAATTATAAAAGTCTGGTCAATGGAGGGGTAGAAAGTAAAATAAAATTATGGTCAGCCTTGCCAAGGAGCATGGGTATATCTTTAAATTGTATTTACCGCTTTCATTCTGCCGATCAAAGTTCCCCAAACCAATTAATTTTCCCCATCCCCTCCAGCCTTGGCCCCCTCTTCAACCATCCCTCTCATGACCAATGCACTCCTCCCGCCTTCTTCCCCCCTCATTCCTCCTCCCATCATGGAATCCCCGACAACTACAATGTCTCTTTCAACGGCGTCATGTATACCAAAAGACACGCATTCGCAACCGCGACGGAGAACCTCCAAAACCAAAAGGTGAATCTCTCTTTGGAGTTCGACGTCTCGACCTTACTCCAACTATTAAACCACCTACTTCTCTTTTCGAAGAACTCTTCCCAGAAGAGCAACAGAAGCCTCCTTCATCTTCACCGCCCTCCAAACGTTTCAAACCCCCACCTTCGAGGTTTCCAAAACTGCCTACATTTGACTGGACATCTAATATCGAGACATTCGACGAAGCGGAAGTGCGGAGACGAGCTGCAGAGAAAGAGAGGAAGGACTGGAATATAGTGGGAAAGGATAGAGGAAGTGAAGAGGAGGATGCAGTCCAGAGGCGAGAGGCTAGTGTGTTGATTTTGAATTGTGCGAGTAAGACATTGGAGGAGAGTGACTTTTTTAGATTGAGTCCGAAGGGTGAACATATTGAGGGTTGGACGAGTGGGATTATCAAGAGTGTGTACTCCCTGTTTTATATTCCTATTTTATGTCTAAATGGCAACGTAGCTATGTTTACATGTAGCTAACTTTATCTTCAGTTATTCCTGGGCGCGACCCCCAAACTCTCGAGTCCCTAGGTCACTACTTCATTCTCTTCAGTTCGCGCGCTGCGGCTCTGGCTTACTTCCACCGAACCATTGAACTACACACCCTCTCTCGAACCTACAGCCCTAACAGTATCCCTCTTCCACCTCAAACCTCTAACCGCTCCTCTCGAAGTCCCGACCGTCCCCCTTCGACTCTCCCTCACTCCCCAACCGAACTCCAAAATCTTCTCAAAAACTTCACCCTCATCCCCCCATATACACGTCTTTCTCTACGCATTCTTCCAAAACCTTACCGACCAGCGATGACCACTCTTCTAGCAACCGGTGCTCCCACCACGCTCACGCAATCTCGTTCCCAATCCCACACCATCGACACTGTCCTCTTCACTATCACTATTCCCAGCATTGGACTCAGTTCCTGGGGTCTCCGAGAAATCCTTGATGCAGATGGTAAACGTCGTAACTTACACTGGCGCTTCGCTCAATCTGGGGCCATCGTTCGTGTTGGCGAAAATATCGACTCTGCAACTGGAGGTGAAAAAACAGAAATAGGTTATCGAGGAGAAAATATCATCGGAAGGAAGAAAGCTTACAATACGAGTGGAAGATATATAATCTCATTTATGGATCGAGCGGAAGCGAGAAGATTTGTGAGAGAATGGCATAAGAGGCCTTGTCCTTTGCAAAAGGAGTATAAAGAGGGAGATGAACCACCTCCAATCGCTAATGTCGAGATTATGTGGTAGTGGGGACGGAAAGAGGAGAGGGGGAATGTCTTGGGAATGGAGTGAAGATGCGAGAAAGAAGAAACTCGTGGAAGGAGTTTTACGGAAGTGATGTCAGTAATGATGCGTGGTCACTCATTGAGGAGTCGAAAGAACGAAGATATGTTTCGACATCACATCGTATACCATCTTGACCTCGCTGGATTCCTGAGTGATTCGTTCACTCAAGTGGTGAGATAAGAAGGTATAAGAACACTTGCGCGTGAGAGAGTAGGAGAGAGTAGGGGGGGAGGAGAGAGAGAATTGGTGTCGAGGAAAACACCAATCTCATGCTACAGATACCAAGATGTGAATAAACATCACTATAGAAGTACACATCCCAATTATCTTGTATTATATCAATACGTTATATTTCTTGCTAGAAGCTAGATGTATACATACATATCTTGAAGTTATTATGTTATTGTATAGGGAAATATATATCGAGGAAGAAGGACACTAGGTAGTAATATATTCATGTTTGAAGATGAAACATTAAAAATATGATGGATATAATATCTGTTTGTTCCACACTCACTCGCTCGCTCACTCACTCGCCTACTTCCATTCCGATATACGAATATATAATTATACTTATTATAATACAATCCCATTTCATCCCATCTCATCTCATCTCATTTGATCCCCTAATATCAAATTCATCTCTTAGTATCATACATACCTATATACCTACAATCCTCACCTCCTCGCCTCCTCACCTCCTCACCTCCAATCCCTCCTTTCCCTCCTTTCCCTCCTCCTCCTCCTCCTCCTCCTCCTCACCTCCTCACATCGCCTCATAATCAAAATCAAAATCAAAATCAAAATCATTCTTAGATAAATATATAAACATATATCCACAAAAATATATAAATATAAATACATATATAAATACACATACA
>PQXL01000165.1:0-74138 GCA_004916875.1 Botrytis galanthina
CTATATCTATATCTATATCTATATCTATATCTATATCTATATCTATATCTATATCTATATCTATATCTATATCTATATCTATATCTATATCTCTATATATATCGTATCTACCCACCTATCTATCCATCTATGTGTCTTTCAACCACTCATCTATCTACCCACCCACCTCACTTCCTCACTTCCTCACTTCCTCACTTCCTCACTTCCTCACTTCCTCACTTCCTCACTTCCCCCATCCTCATATCCTTATATCCTCCCATTCTTATAGTCTTATATCCCCCCTCATTCCTCCCTCCCTTTCACTCACCACAAATCTTTCAATGCCCCAAAATTTTACACCTTTGCACTACCCACGAACATATATACGTATATATATATTCCAGATGAATTATTATTCTAAATCGATCAAACATCAGACATTAGATATCTAATGTAGAGCCTACTCTTGAAGAACTAGGTATTAAGTAATAGCGAGTCAACAACAAAGGAAAGAAGAGTGATGCACAAAAAATGTATGGACTTCACTTAACATTCACAAAAGCATAACCATCAACCATATAAACGAACGAATATAAATCAGATCTCGGTATAATTGTACTTGATCTATCTCATCTCTAATCTTTCTCCCCAAAAACCTCTCCTCTAAAATGATCATACAATCGGCACCAAAACAAGAAAGGTATCTTCAAGGTGGCAAAGACAAAAGAAATTCGTGAGTAGGCGAGAAGTATCGCTCAAAACGATTTGCAAGGAAAGGAATCGTAAAGTCCCGTGTGTATATAAAATTCAAAACAACTTCCACTTTCCCCCCTCTTCATATCAACCCACACAAACATCATTCAAAAATCAGGGACTCAACAACCCCTAAGCAACCAAATCGCTCACAACGAAACAATCCTCAAGAACCAACTTTTGTGTACCTACCACCGAAACCACCCAGAATATTGATATACGATCCCCTTTCCTGCCTGACCCATCCCATCCCAAAATCCATACATTCAAATTATACCAAACCTCCCATGAGGTATAGTATATCTTTTGACCAGCAAAAAAAAGGGAAAGTCGCTAAATCGCAGCACCAAAGTTTTTATCAATATTAGGTACTTCCAAAAACACAAAAGAGTGGAGTGTTCGTAAGTCCGTAATTGTTCCCATGAAACTCCTGCGAAATGACAAACAAAAGAAAGAGTCGAGATGTTATACATGGGTTGAATTGAATGTGATATAACCTACATTACAAGGCTTTTGGTTCATAGGCTGGGGGAGCATCATCACCATTGCTTGATGTAGACCAGAACCCTTGACGAGCTGCTTTGTCGTCATGTTGGCGACGAGCAAGTTCAGAAGCCATCTTCATAATCCAAGCTTGTTCGAGAATTCCTGAAGGTGATTCAGTCGTCGAGAAGTGAAGTCCATGTGGATATGAGAATGGCGTATGTGGTGGAGAAGTCGCCGATTTTTCCGGAGTGTAGGACGTGAACGCTGATTGGTTATAAGCGGGACGCTTCTGTTGTTGCGTAGTGATTGGAGTAGAAGGTTCCACAGTGAGTGTTGGAATTTGATCCATCTTGACTTGTTCAGGAGTCATAGAACGAGATGGTTGAAGTTTCTTTGGTGAGTCTCCAAGATCAATACTATTGAATCGTACCTTTCCGGATGGTGGAGTAACTGGAAGATCTTCTGGCTCCTCTGGAATACGAGATGGAACAGTTGATTCGGATGCTGTAGTCGTCGAAGCGGTCTCGCTTTCGCCACTCTCGCTACTATCAGTAGTCTTGGGTTTCCTCAAGTTCACCACTCTATTCTTCTTCTTCCTCGTAGGATGTGATCTGGAACCTCGATTTGCACCAAGACTTAACCCTGTTGTAGCCGAATTCATATTGACCAGGGATGGTCTGGATGGTATGCCACCGTGACCATCATCGGAGTTCCTATTCGAGAATGTGTAAGTTGTACTTTGACCTCCAAGAGATGATTGTGGCCTATGAAGAGATGGCGTTGCTGGTGTAGTAGTTCCAGCCGAGTCTCCTCTTTCAGAAGGTGCCCATGCTCGAAATACTGCATCTCGGATAGAAGGAGTAAAGAGTGACAATGTTCGATGAGAGTTGGTAAGTGCCGCTAATCGAAGTAAGTTCTTTTGTGAGAATAAGGAGTGAATCTCTGATCCACCGTCCAATGATAAATTGGAAATTTCCGTCGCATCTAGAACATTTCCACGGGCATCGACGGCATCTTGTGGTGGACTTGCAAATGGATCTACTGCCACCTCGTCTTTCGCTTTCTTCGCCGCGTCGACCATCTCTTGATCTTCTTTTGCTCTATATTCTGGACACCATAATCTCAATGACAATCTGTGAATGATAGCAGGCAATTCATCCATCATCAAAGTCCTCAACTGTTGCTCGATTTCCTTCTGTAAATAATCCTTAATGAACGGGATCGAGTCAAAGGTAGAGGAGACTTTGAGGGATTCGAGGGGATCATTTCGAAAAACCAAGGTTAATCCCTTTGACTTTGAAAATACCACAATGATGAAAGCCGATAATTTGATATCCGACAAAGTAATTTGTAAAGGGATGGTGAGCCCCGCATCTGCCGCGAGGGGTTGTGGAGATGTGAACGAAGGTTTCGAGAACAAATGATTGTTTAGCGGATTAGCCTATATTGATATATTAGCTATGCATTATAGGTTCATGTCAAGCATATGCGATATGCAAGTTAAGTGGTGAAATTAAAACGCCATTTCCCCTCTATGCGCGTCGACCATTCTGCAGTGACAACTCATTGATCGTTCGATAAAACGGTCCAACAAAAGTGGGAGAATAAGGGTTTATGCGGCATAGGTAAATTGTAAAATGAAAAATGTAACGACGACGACGACGACAGCACCCGCGACGAAAAAGACGACCGTCAACGTACCTGAACTCTTGTTTTCAACGTCAAGAAAGCGTCCCCAGAATAGCACATCTTGAAGATTCCCCGAAATCTATCTTCTGCCAAATCCCCAATCTCCAATATTTCCAAATCTGGCGGGACCGAACCCAAGTTTAATTCGTTGACGAGGATATCATCTTTTATGATGGGAGGTTTGGGAGATTTGTTGAGAGCTGCCGTGAGCATCTCTTGAGCTCTTTGATAAAATTCCGCATCTGCCGTGAGAGGCGACCAGTTAAAATTGAACGCCATCTTGATATGACATTAGATGTCGACGAACACAACGTTCCTACGCCAGAATAGGTCGTTTGAGGAGGGAAGGGTCGATATGGATGAAGTTCTTGATTGATTTGAGCTTACTGAAGCTTCATAGACGGAGATGTCGACTCGAAAGGTACGAAAGATATTTTGATGGATTTGATCGTGCGAGCAAAAAAAGGCTTTTGATGGATGGATGGATGGATGGATGGATGATCGTGTGACGTAACGGGTTGATGTTAATCCTCTTAGTTTGGATCAAGAAGGAAAGAAGAAGAGAAGAGGATGAAGGGATTGAATTGTATGATATGATATAATATGAATATGAACTTGATGAGATCAATGTTCAATGTTATTGTTTTGTGTGTATGTGTGTGTATGTGTGTAGGTATATGAGGGACAAGATACGGTTCCTGAATATAAAAAGTGATACGGTACAGTAGTGAATGAAGCTCCTCTTTGCTTACCCACCTGCAGTCTTCTTGCTAAATTTTTCATTCCGCATTTCTCCCTCGCTCGCTTGCTGGAAGCGTATGAACTATGAACCCTGTTTATCTTCTACTGGACGAGTACCTATGGAATTCGAATGCCATTTATCCGATGTCCGGAAATGCATTTGACCTACGTAGTACTCGGAATAGAAATCAATATCGATTGACGTTGTATATTATATAATATATAAGATATACTATCATGGTTATAGGTATTATATATATTTACATATATTACATCTTCAATATTGGTCGATTGTCTATAATCACGACGGCAAATATATTAAATTCCCGACTTCTCTCTTCTATTTAACTTTCGTCATTATTTTTTTTTTTTCATTTCTTCCCCTCACTTCACTTCACTTGATTCACACTTCAGCTCAACTCACAGACTCAAATGTGCTCTGACCACTCACTCTCATGTTTAATAATATATCCATCTTCTCTACACTCACTCCTATATTTAATAATATATCCATCTTCTCTACACTCACTCCTATATTTAATAATATCTCTATCTTCTCTACGATACACTCCCTCTCATATATTAATAATATCTCCATCTTCTCTTCTCTACACTCACTCCCATATATTAATAATATCTCCGTTTTGTCTACACTCACTCCCATATATTAAAATCTCTCTCTCTATCTTCTCTATCTTCTCTCCCTTCTCTCCCTTCTCTCCCTTCTCTCCCTTCTCTCCCTTCTCTTCTCCCGTCACCTCGTAAACCCCCAAAAAAGAAAGCGAAAAAAAGAAAGAAATTTCTATTTAAAACCCAACAAGGAATTTCCCGGAAATTGCATGATAATTTCCATTCAATGATCCCCATCCCGGAAAATCATCGTTACCCTTTCTCATCATTTATCCCTTCTTCACCACCTGCCCAGCCCAGAGCATATTAATTTCCTTGCATAATTAATTGATCATGCACATTAATATTCACTTCACACTCTTCCATCACATGATTGACATCCCCCCAGTTCCTTTCGTCCCATGTATGTTTGATTGACATCGGACTTTGATGACAACCTTAAACATTGATCAGCATCGGTCTTACTTCATCCGATCATCAACACTTCAATCCTCGATACATGAGATGAATTGGTAACAATCCTTTGGACGTCCAACTATCAAAAGTATTCGAAAATATCCATCCATGTCGAATGCAAAGTCACTTGACATTCATTACATAGAGCTTTCAGTCGAGAGATCGTAGTTTGATGTAGTCCATCTTATACTCCGCATCTCCGCCTCTCTTCATTTTCTCATCTACTCATCTTCTCACCTCCTGGTACTCTTCAAACGAGCATGGATACTCAATCATGTAGAAAGTTCTATAAAAAGTTCTATAGAAATTCTAGCCCAACACCTCTCTTCATGCGGCATTCTTATCATTTTGCTTCAAGGTCATTCCTCCAACTGTCGCCAACCTCGGGGATACATGGTGATTTGCGGACAAGGCATGAAGTGTTACGGTGCGATTTGCAGAGAATGCATGAAGTGTTATTGTGTGCTTTGCAGCATGAATACAATATACAACATCATATCACAGATCTCTATCTCAAATCACAACATCAATAACACCGAGATTTCTATCCCGTCAAAGGGCGATGCCGGCAGAAACATGGGGACAAAGTGGAAGAGACATCTTCTTCACCCCATCTTCTCCAGTGATACCAGATCTATGAACCTTCATGTCTCACACACATACTTAAGCTTCCATATGTGAATATGATGATAGCATTCCATGCATTCAATCTCGCTTCTTTCCCTTGGTTTCTAGTCTCGTCAAGATTACATTCGATCCATGGGAAATGACTGAGCTCAATTCGAGAGTCTCAATGTTATTCTGCGGACCTTCATATTGTATGGTCTTCAAGTACAAATTCTCAATATGTTCGATTCAATACCTACGAACTTTTACATCACCACTGCTAGGTAATATTATCACTGTACCTCTACTCTAGATGTATTCTCACCATTATTTGATTCCATCCCATCTCCATTTTCTTCTCATTTGAATCCTTTTACTGAAACTCCCTTCACCTCTATTCCCCTATAGGCTATTATCTATTATCTTTTCTCCCATCCATTCATATCTCCCACTTCATCCCAACTTCTTGACTCAGCTTGTCTTTCCCTCCACCACTAAAAGTCCAAGCGTCATTAGCGCTTAAGCTAAATTCTGATTACGGTGAACGGAAGAACCCCGATATGACGCATTACTTACTAAGTTTCACTCGTTCCAGTTATTTCATGAGACCCAATCCGGTTTCTATTCTTCAGTTGTTCCACTCATTTCTCGGTCATTTCTCAGTCATCTTTTCCCCAATTTTCCATTCAAATTAATTTGTTATAAATACAATAATAATGAATACTTTATCGATTCAACCTTATCGTCTCCCCAACAGCCATACCAGTATCAAAGTTCTTGCAGAAGGGGCTGCAAATGTTATATATCAAATCACGCTTGATCCAGGATCACGAGACATTGCCGAACTGGACAAGGGTCATCACGAATTAGAACATCTCTCTGGTAACTTTTCCACACTTCCTTTGCTACAAATGATATGGAACAATGTATCTTCATACTTTTATGCTATAACGTCGCCACGGTCCTAAATGCTTTCCAGGAAAATTATTACGTCTTCGGAAAGATGTTCCCACTACAGCCCCAACTTCAGATTCACATCAGCAATGGCTCGGATATATCTTACCCCTATTCAAACCAGAACAATTAGTTACCCAAGAATTGGTCTACATTGGTCATCTCAACGTGATTCCTGGATTGAATACCGATCTCAGGCGTTTTGATAATCCTGGTGGTACATCTACCTCGAATCATCTCGCCCCACCACCAAAAGGGAAATTTTATCGTTCGAGAGCACAAAGTGGGACTTTCTTAGCGAAAGACGATTATGGTCTTTTGGTAACAGATATGACACCTAGTATGGTGGTAGTCTTCTCTTTTGTCACTGCATATATTAATGAATTCACAGGGAAATCATTACAAGAAACCGTCGTAGAGTTTAAACCAAAATGGCTCTCACCATCCCATGAAATGCCACCCAAAGCCATAAGATGTCGTACTTGTGCACTTCACGCACGCCGGATCGCTTTTGGAGAAGAGAGAAAAAATACGGATCTTCAATCATATCTTTGTCCACTCAAACTTACCGATGATGACCCCAAGTTAAAGTTTGCAAACTATGAGGCATCCGCTTCGCATATATTACACAAGACTCGTGATTCACCTGCCGTTCAATCACTTGCAAAATGGATCCACGAAAATCCTTTATTGAAACGGCTTCGTGATCTCCAAACAGAGTATGATCGTAAAGGATCGCTGAAGTCGGAAAAAGCATCGCATGAACTTTGCGTGGCGATGACCCTGAGAGATTGTTCTTTATACATTCGTATGAATAAGGATTCACAGGTTATAGAAGCTCGTTTGGGAGATCTTGATTATAAATCGGCTAGTAAATATTCTTCGTGGAGGAAGAAAGAACAGGAATTGGTTGATGAGGGGTGGTATTGTGGTGAAGAAAGGAAGGAATTGAAACAACCTATTGACGAGTGTCTGTTGTCGAGGAAGATTTGAGTTGTGTGGGATTACTTCTGATGGTACTGGGTCTGAAGACAGTCTCGGGTGAGAAGTTTCATGGGTTGGGAATTCCATATTATTGAAGTCGGTTTCCAATATTGTCTGCAGTTTGAAAATCAAGAGCTCTGAATCTCCGAAGACAATTCGAGAATCGAGATACAATCAAACTCTTCGATCACTTGAATCTTTTGGTCATTTTCGACCAGCGATAGCTACGATCGTCGAACTGCAGTCGTAACATCGGATACCTTAAGAGATAGGATTTCATGCGAGTGGGAATAATGTTTAATGAAGTTTGACATAGACGGGTGGGATCATGGGCTAGATAATCTTAATGAGAAATACTTCGTTTTCTATTAACACTATTACTTTCAACCTATTCGCTATAGAAGGTGTGGTCGGGGAAATAAAAATAAGGATATCTGGATATTTTGTGTGCTCATCAGAGAGGGCAAGCGGTATAAACCATTTGTTTCGTTTCGGACCCATATGTATGAGGCTTATCACATGACGCGTGTTTTGAGTCGGAGTGCTCTGAATACTGCCTATCTGATAATTCGGAATATGTTTTATGTTTTATGTATTGGAGCAAGCAAGAAAATCATCGTGTGGAGGTTTGGCCCTGCGCGGAATATGTGGGGTGTGTGTGTGTGTGTGTGTGTGTGTGTGTGTGTGTAGGAATATGAGAGGATGAGAGGGTGAAGAGATGAAAGAGTGAAGAGATAAGAGTGAGAAGGTGAGAAGCCACGGGGATGCGAGGATGCGAGGATGAAAGTAACAATACTAAGAAATGAGAAAGATATAATTTTAATTAAATATTTGATTATTGAGGTTCAAGATTTCTTCCTCTTCCTCTTCCTCTTCCTCTTCCTCTTCCTCTTTTTATTTTTATATGTTTTTGGTAGACTGTTTTTTCTGGACTTTATTTTTTTCGTCTTTTAGAGATATCTAGGTATCTATCCATCTATCTGATATGGGTATAGGGGGGTGGAAATGATGTTATACTCTGGTATGTAATGTAATGTAATGATGTGATGTGATGTGATGTGATACACACCCTCCCTATCCCTCAATTAATCATGGATGTAGACTTGGGAATACTTTGGTTTTGTTTGATTTGATTGGATTCGAGGTGAGTGGGTGGGTGGGTGAGTGGACAAATATATTAAATTGAATTAGACTGGCTTGGATGAGATTGGAGCTACCTATTCTCCAAGAGAAAGATTGAGATTTTTCTTTTGATTATGTTTTATTATTTTGTATTGTATTGTATTGTATTGTATTTTATTGTATTGTATTGTATAGATATTGATTCTTGAGTATCGATTATCGATTATTGATTATCGATTACTAAGAGTTGGGAAATATAATCACTAGAATTTCTGTTGATAATATGAGTCGCAAAATTATCAAATTTCCAAAAACACACCTACGATCCTTCCCCCCTCCCCTCCTCTCATTTTATTTCTGGTCAGCTATATCTATCTGTTTTTGATTGCTTAGAGGGATAGATTGAAAGAAGGGGTTTCTGTGATATTATATGATATGATGTGGTTTGGTTTGGGTTTGGGTTTGGCTTGGGTTTGGTTGCGTTGTATGTGTATGTGTATGTGTATGTGTATGTGTATGTGTATGTGTATGTGTATGTGTTTATTAGAATTAAAAGACTGGAAAATTGGGTACTTATGTGATATGCGTATAGATTTAGCAATAACAAGAAACTTTGGAGATGAAAAGAGAAAGAAGAAAAGAGAGAGGTATTGTGTAAGTAGGGAGGGGAGGTGATGATTTGGGGTTTATGGGTAGGAGGGTAACAAGGTTTTGGAAGGGGAGGGGTGGAGAAGATGAGGATGAGATATGATGTGGAGGTATGGGGGAAATCAAAGGAAATGAAGGGAAAATGGAGAGGGGAGTGATAGGTACTAAGGTGGCAAGTTGAGGGAGGGGGTGAGATATGGGAAGACGGATTGTGTGTATACCAGATATCTTGACGAGCTGTCTTTGTCAAGCTTCTGCAGGATATAAAGAGGATGAGGAGATGAATTGTGATTTTTTGAGACTGATACAGCATATACGCTATATAACCATCATATCTGACTTATTCATATTACCCTTCCACCGTAGGAAGACCTTTGACAAAAACCTCGACGCGATGATTTTCTCGAATGCTCGAATGGATTGTTCAGGGAACGTATATTTTTGTCGGATTTCTATTGCTGGAAATATGTGAAATGGTAGGGTAGTATGTGTGATTCTCTCTCTGCGCGTGGAGATTGGAGATTGGAGTTTGAGTTCATCTCTTCCTTCAATGTTTTTTCTTTTGGAGCGAAAGCCGTGATATACGCTTACTGGACTAATTGTGTAGTCTGAATACTGTGGGATGGTATGGCAGATGGGGAATTGGTGTAGGCAAGGTACTGATGACATCAGTGTCCAAGTAGGGAACAAATGTTCAGGAGATGGTATCGTAGCACACATTTTCCAGAGCCCAGCGATAAAATCATCCTGTCAGGGGTTTTGAAGGAGGTTTGTGTGTGGTATAAGGTCTTTTCTAACAGGGAAAATCATATGATCATATGTTAAGATTGTGTGACCGTATGATAATATGAGGGTATGAGAGTATTGAATGATATAACTTGGTATAATGATAAAGCTCTGAAAAGGGGGAATCACAAGAGGTATACCCTTTGTATTCACTCTCCTACTCCCAGGCATAAGGGTTCTAAAACAACGTGCGTGCCAGCTCGCATACAATTTGATCTCCCGGGAGTATGCATTACTGGTGTACGAGCAAGAAAACGTAGTTCGAATAATTGAGATTCGTGTTGAAACATATTGTAGTGAGATAGCAGACCAAGGTGGAGTTCTGTTGAATACAAAAGTATCTGGCAATCTAGATATGAAATGATACCATTGAGATGATGGGACTCCATCCAACACATGGAACGGTCCCTCAAAAACCCCTCATGATAAGACCAAAGTTATGGGAAGAGTGTGAGGTAAAAATAAGGCTTCCGAAACGCACATTATGTCTGCTGATCAAGACCGAATTCTAATCGAGTCCTATGTATAAGGTCTAGCAGCGAAGTGAGACGCTTTCCATCCGAGAATAATCGATTATCAATACACCACTTTCGTAGCTTTCTCGCCTCGTATATGTTAAACGGTCGAGGATTTTTGCCTGCAAGTTGATACCTCGCTGTACCCCTAGCTGTCCAGATGAATTTATCAGGATATAAATGGTGGCCAGACTCATCTAGAGAAAGGTAAAGAACTGCACGGCTGAGTCTTCGATACATAACGTACAAATTATCACTCCTGTATTCGGGTCCAAAGAGAGTCTCGAAGTTTGCTCCACGATCTTTTCCAGCCATTACCATGGACATGATTATTTCTCCCAAATGCATCTCCATGCAGTTTTTTTGAGGGAAAATCCCGATCTCATTCGCCAAATGCATTATTCGAGGAGCACGGTGGATAATTCCGGATCTGAAGTGTTGAAGGCTGGATGAGGCAATATATTGTGCTTGGTGTGTAGGTTGCGTACGAAGTGCTCGAACAGCCAGCTCGTCTGCATCTCGATTATGCTCTCTTCTAACATGCCAGAGTTGGATATCGACATCGTCTGAGAGTAGCTCGATCATATGATGGATGCGTAAAATAAGATCTTTATTTGCAACTGGTTTTCCATCCACTGTTCTGAATCCGTTCTTCAACCAATTTGGAAGCCACGAGGTAAGACAGTCATGTACGAATTTGGAATCCGTAATGATGATTACATCTACTCTAAATGAATGGTGGATTACCAGGGGGTGGTCGGAGATGTAATTTCGTAATCCGCTGTGATGTTTGAGAAGCTCGAGTGCATGAAGTGCGGCCATTAATTCTGAGTAATTGTTCGTATGTTTTTCTCCAGATGGTCGAGTAATAGTATCGTAAGTATTCAGAGGCGAGTCTGGACCAAAAAACACCCCAAAGGAGGATTTTTCAGCCCCTGTGGTTCCATTGCCAGGACAAGCACCATCAACTGCTACCACAAATGCTCTTGGGGAGTAAACTCCGGTTTTGTAATACACAAAATCGGCTTCAGGATATTCAAAGTAGGACGTGCCACTGTCTTTAATGTATTGGACATCTTTGGGAGTCACTAGAGTGCCGTCGGAGAGGCGAGGATCAAATGCCCGAACTCGATGGCGCTCTTGGGAATGCGATTTTTTCATCATGATGCCTGGGTTCTTGTATGTTTGTGATATTTTACGGAAAAGTGATGGTGGTACTCTGGTCTTTTTGATTATTGTCAACATTTGGTTTCAAGGTTCAAGATTAATATGTGATATATTCATAGAGATGGGATCACCAGATCGCTCTGCAACTCCGGCGCTAGATGGTAGATACGCTTAGCGATATCGGTATCAAGGGGCCAATAAAATCCACTGCTTCTTTCAATTCCACTACGAGTATATTAAATGGAGATTTGGAAGAAAAAATACCACCAAATGGTTTCCTTATATTGAAGCCCTACTGGTTTTAGTACAATATGAGTGATTCATGCCTTTGTCAAGCATTAAGGAGCTTCCACACAACGGTTGAATCCTATTCAGGCAGGAGCTCCATACTTTCTAACCCAACGAGTACTTGATCCCACGAAACAAAATACTCCGTATAGGCTATAAATATTGAAGTTCAGCGATGTAAACGCGATGAGTATCTGGATATTGAGAACGGGTTTGGGCGGTGAGGTGATCGGCTCTGAGGTAACTATGTAGCGTGATTCTAGCGTAGACTGACAATGGCGGGTTCTCTTGGTACCTACCATGATTGTACCCGAAACGGAACCTTATCCATATCTTGATTGACCTAAGACTGGCTCACATTCCGAAACACTGATGCCTCTTCTTGTTGTCCTTCGGATGTGCTTCGGAAGGTAGTATTGACGAATACGGACGTTTAAGCGGGATTATCTACCGACCTGGCAGGTTGCTTCCTGGACGTCTTCTTGTTTCCAGCAACTTGCTAAAGTCTTCTAAATTTTCTATTTTCCAAAATCCGAGGAACACCGATACTCATTTCTTAGTGGAAAATGTATTCAAGGCTGGTTATATACTTCTTTCTAATGGGTATGTATGCAAGAGCAGCCGATGTAGGCAGCCGATGTAGATAGCCGATGCAAGTAGCCGGTTTGTCCGTTCGGTACCATGGACCGAAAGCCTTTTCGGAAGGCTTCGACTTGGGATTTTCTCTCGGTCGCGTTGGAAAAAAACAGGGAAAGCAAATGTAAGAATCAGTGCCTTTAGTCAGGTATTCAAATCAGCTATTTTCGTGATCCCTTGATTATAGCGAACGTCCAAAAACTTTCGGATCACAATCTTCCTCCTTCTCCAAGAAAGTGCAATATAGCCAGGGGATGTATACCTTCCCAGAGTCCATTCATGAGTGAATTGAGCAGACATCTATCATGTACAACGCTGATCACTGGAAGTATCTCAATCATGATAACCGGCTTCATATCATCACCTGGACCGGGCGGAAAAGGATGTTTTGTACGGAGAAAGTTATTCTTTGAGCAAGTCGAAATATTCAAGGGTAAGATCAATGTAAATCAACATGAGCCGGAGATTTAGCTATTCCTACTCGACGAAGATCATCATTCAATTGAATTACTCATTGAATGGATTGAAACTCGAAGTCTTCTATACGGCGAGCCACACCTCAGATCTAGAAGCCTACCGTGAATAGCGAGGATTTTGAGAACAGCACTCATGTCATACCATTTTACCAATTCTTTGTTTCTACTTCGAAGCATCATTTGGAGAACATTCAGACAGCGTTGAGAACTTGGATGGAGCTTGGTCTCGAACGAGATGATTTCTCTTCTCCTTCAAGTGGAATCGATGAGTACTGCTGATGAGTGCTGCTGATGAGTGCTGCTGATGAGGTAGATAGTTCTATGCAGATTCAAGACAAGCTTATGAGGTATCTGATATGTTTCAGTCATACGATTGAAATAGAAGGCAACTAGCATGTGTTGATCCGAGGTATCCCTAGTACTTACATTCGTGGTTTGATTGACGAAGCCTCTACGATGATGATCACCGATGAGATGAATTATGCAGAACAAGAACATCTAATTCAAATCCAGTAAGCGACTAGTAGGTAGATACTGAGTAGTCAATCGCTCCTTCCTCAAGTGATATTGGCATGTCCTTTATCCTCGTTTATGCTTCAAGTCTTGAATGCTGCCTGATACACGTGACAGCATTTTGCGTTTCTTCAGACACTTACACTTCGTTTGCTTTCGCTCCCAATCCACATCTTCTCTTCTCCCCACTCACTCCTTTCTTCCTTTCTTCCTTTTCTTCCTCCAATTAATCTTCTATCTATCATCAGAATTCCTCGTCGAGATTGTCACATCATATAGACCCGGGCGTTAAATTGGGGGAGATACGGACTGTATTTCTCAGAATTTCTTCTATACAAACCTTTCACTTTCGAGGCCCATTCCTCGTGAGACGTAGGATCACACTTCACGATTTTCACATACACAATCACATACACAACCATATACACAACCTCGCCGCTGTCATCGACCAATTCAACATGTCTTGCCACAGCCTTAAGCCTAACAAGTTTCTCAAGTAAGTGGTTATCTCTGTAGTCGATTGCTTCCTGCTTGAAAATTGTAGGATATGAGTTGACATACACAGAAATTTAGGCAACGAGACTATGTCTGTCCACGTTGGCATTGGTAACTTGGTATACATCCCTGGTTCATGTCTCAGTATGCTGCCTTTTCTGATCAACTTGTAGCGTCAAACCTTCACTGTTCACAAAAGTATACTTCAACGGTGTACCACTTACTTTGATTCCAACAAACTATTCGACACCATGGCTGGACAACAAAGATTGATCTTCCTCAATGATGAGAATCCCAAAGTCTTCAAACTTTTTGTTGATTGGGCTTACAACGGTATGTTCTATTCCTATCGCAAGCACATTGTTTGAAAATCATTCAATGCACCTATCACTTACAAACACCTTCAACAGGAACCGTTCAAAAGCCTCCAACCAAGATATACATCAAAAGCCAACCATCCCTAGTAGAAATTGATCGTCTCGAGTTAGAGCTCCTCACAGAGTTCAATGGAAGCCTCGAGACTCTGGTCAGCTTGTACTCACTTGCCGAAAGATGGGAAATTCATAACTTAATGAATCGAACCATCGACGCCATTCAAGATGGTTATCTTGAGTTTGGTACTGTCTTCGGCCCTGGTCTTGCGGTTCAAATTTGGCAAGAGACAAAGTTGGATTCTACCCTGCGAGAATTTTGTATTGCAAGCACAGTTATGCATATGGGTAAGCACAATTTACTGTTCCTAACTTTTTCCGCTGGTGTTCCAAAAAGAGTTTCTCATGCCATTAGATCACATCAATCTGCACGACTACTAATATCTTATCAATCTAGATCGTGGTTGCACTAAGCTTCGGCAAGAAGTGATGACGAACTGCATCCTTCTTCCTGGATACTTCCAAGGCATGCTTAGATGGGTCTCCAGAAATTTCCATCTGATGGGTCGACGTTCAAAGGAAGTTGCGGAACCATGGAACTCAAATGAGAGTTTTAGCATGCTTCATAGATCTAAACTCTGTCCCTGCCACTTTCACGTACACCCTGTAAGTCTCAGCTAGTCTTCCGTCTTGGACAAGTTATCCAGCTAACTATATATGTTACCGTACAGACTGGTCAGGCACACAAAGGACACAAATCATGTGCAGTTCCATTCATGGATTGCTCTCATCCAGGAGATGATGAGAAAATGGAAGGACTTGATGTTTTGAGTCTGGTTATGGGATCTGCGATGATGGAATGCAACCTGTGCGATTCAGAGTAGGAATATCAAGTACGAGATCGATTGAGACAATAAATATCAGACGGAAAGTCAGAGATAGTCTCAGCCTCGCACAGATGAATGTGGTCGCGGTGCCAACTTTTATTACATTCACTTGCTTCATTTGCTATATACTGTAAAGCTAGTGGGTGTCGGAATATGTAGCTTTCTCTATCTTTATTCAAATGTACTTGCAAGAAATACAAACAATTCTCCACAAGACTCAATCATTGATCTCAATCCGGGTGTGCTTTACATATATCACTTTATGAGAGCGCTTGTGACCCCATCCCCTGGCATCGGAAGGCTCATTGCCTGATACCAATACAACATTTATATTACATTACATTATAGCAGAATCTTTTAACTATGTGAAGACACTTGTGCATAGAAATCGGAAATGAGAGCAAAATTAAAGCCACAGAAAAGAAACTACTGGTAACCCTCCCCTCCCTCACCCGTGTCACAGAGCTCATTGCCTGATACTTATACAATATTTTAGCTATATTACGATATCTCCATATAATCTACTTTAGTAAAAATATCCTACTTCATATACAACCCTTTTGTCAAAGCATCGGCACGATAGTTTTCTCGTGGGCTTTAAAATATTCACTTGCGCAAGTTACAACAAATAGTACGACAAGTTGCTACCAAAGACAAATTATCTCCTCTCACCTTCAATCACCAATACTACCTACTTTTTGCGGTCAGCACAGTAAATCTTAATCTTGTCTCCCTAAACCAAGACTTACATCGAAAATCCTTGCAAGTATTTTTCTTTTTTCAGATCCTCAAATCCTACATGACGAAAAAGGGATCTCTCCTTGAAGACAAACTCCACTGCCAACAATGACTCCTGATCCACAGTCCGAAGCCGAATCCACCGCAGAAGCCCGTCGCATCTCCGAGTTATCTGAGAAGGATCTGAACAACGAAAGAGCTATGAGTGTCTATATCACAGTGCGTTCGCACGTCTTCGAAATCCCCAAAGATATCGCTATCAACGCCTCCAAACTCTTCGCAAGAGCATGGGCCACGAATCCTCGCGCGCGAAACATCACGTTTAAAGTCCAAGATAAGGATGGTGACGATACTGATGTCGATTCGGAACACTTTTACACCGTTGATGCGATCGCTCATCTGGTGGGATATATGTATGGAAATGAACTTGGGTGTCCGACTTCTGATATTGAGCGACACACGGGGTGTTTGGTGGCTTGGTGTAAAGTGTATAAATACGCTGCGTATTTTGAGATGGAAACGGCGTGTGAGAGGGCGTTGGCGAGGATGGAAAAATGTTTGGGGGAGAGGAAGTTTTGTCGGGGGATTCCGACGGGGGAGGAGGTGCTGGTGATTTATGGGATGACGAGGGAGGATTCGGGAGTTAGAGAGGCATTGATTGATGTGATGGCGAAGATGGGGAGACTGTGGGATGTGATGGGGGAGCATCATGTAGAGAATACTGAAGTTTATGTGGGAAACTGGTTGAGGAGTTCGAGTGTGTTTAGGGAGTTTCAAGAAGCTGTATGGTCGAGATTTGGGGAGGGGGGGAAGGAGAAATTGGAAGAAATTCGAGAAGCTAGGGGTGGTGGAGGGTAGTCGAAGGATATGGCAGGAGTAAACTGGGGCTTTGGGTTCTTTAAACTCAGTATCGCTCCTATGTTTACATTTTGTTTGACATGAGGGACTAGGGTGGTGCACTCGCTTTAGTTCATAGTAATCCTCTGGATGGGGTATCTATACTCTCTCTTCAAGAGTCGCATCTACGAGATGGCTGGAAGTTGGAGTAAATGCAATAGGCTTGCTCTGTTTCGTGTGAGAAACCTTGGAATGCCCGCATCCAGTCACACTCTTGCTCATAGGGTCCAACTACATATAGCTTAACAGTTCAAATGTTGAAATGCTAGAATTACTTCTCGCTCTACTTTTAAAGGATATTCAAAACAATTGCGATTTACATCTTCCGCGCTCAAGTAGCGCCTTTATGTGAATAACCCACTCCATCCCATTACATTAACATTCGAACCTATCTGGTTATATCCACAATCGCCGCTCACGCTTTCGAGCCCCGCCATCTCTCGCTAATCCAACTCAAAATATGAACAGACCGCCCACCAACCTCCATCATCATCATCATCATCATCATCTAGACAAAGAACCCGGAATAATATTCTACACATCAAACCCCACAAAGCCAACCACCTCGCTAATTCAAAATCGACCTTCTACTCCCCTCATAAGAAGACATTAGCGTATCCCTACTCTCATGATATTCAGCTATTGCTTCGCTTCGCGCTTGCTCGGAGTCCGCATCCTCTTCTGCTGTAGATATCGTATCGCAATCGGATAGATGAGGTGGTGAGTTATCTAGATCAAGAGTGGAGATGTCATCTAGATATTCAAAGGAAGGGAGAGGAGGTGACTCGACTTGTAGGGGAGAATCTGGATTTTGAAATTGGTTGATATTATATGGATTGTGAATAGAGCAATCCTCAGAGCTACACTGTGTCATTTGTTCCGAATGTCTTTGTAGCTCTGCAAAAACATCTGTGTGAAAATCAGAATGACAACCGCATATATCAGACAATTCTCTTTGTAATCCTGCAAAGCCGGTTGAAAAATAAAGACACCACATTTTTGATACAATAAGACGGCGTAAATCGTATGTTGTTGCTTGGTGTTGATATATAAATTGGATTTCCGCGGGAAGGGGCATCCAATAGCTTGTTCGTGACGTATCTCTACAAAGAACATACTCGGATAAAGCTTTGTGCGCCAAGTCCAAAACTCCCATCTCAACGGCAAGTTGGTGGAGGATAACCCATTCGGAGATATGTGTGGAGCTAGAATAGTTGTCTGGATCGCGTCGAGGTAGTGGGTTTGTGGATCCGTAGATCCAACTGAAGAATTGGTTGAAGGTATGGATATCGTCTTCGTAGCGGTAGATTACCTTTCGCTGGGCTTGTTGGAAGTCCTGGAATGATGATTCGATTGGTGGGAGTTCAACGGCGGAATCATATTTATGATCTTCGGTCATTTGGTGCTCGAGGTGGGACCGAAACCAGGGAGATTTTTGGCAGAGAAGACTTTCGTGGAAGAAGAATGGTCTTCCTTCCGGACCTACGATTACGGTGACGATCCCTGAAGATGCATGTCTGGTGATTATGTCAGACTTGGTGGGATGTGAGTGAGCGTCAAGAGACTTTGATGTATGTGTATGACATAGAGTATTGAAAACAGGTTAGAGAAAGGGACGCAAAGAACGAAACAGGTATGCTGGAATCTTTAGAAATGGATGGCGAAACTAATATATTGAAATAATGAGAAGTGGAAAATGCGTCAAAGATACTGGGACAAGGCGGGTCAAAGACAACAAGCATATATAGATGTACTTACTCGTAAATACAAGAGCTCATGACTTCTATAACGATGGAGGAATATTTCTGTATTCAGAAGACTTGATTCGCAGTAAGATGATAGGTATTCAAGCAGACAAGCGAGGAGTATTTTGACAAGTAGAAAAATTACAAGTGATAGCAGAGACGGCAGAGACAGCAGAACGGGGGATAACAATATCTCAAAGTATGTCTTCCTGGACAAATATTCTGTAGTAGCCATTGAGTAAATATCCATCTGTTATTTTCAGGGCTTCCGGTTTCAATCGATTTGTAATGCACTTGCAAACGCTCGTTATGTGGGAGCCTGATCATTCTGATATCTCGGGCTCCAAAGTGATATTCTAGATTCATTAGAGGATCCTTTTCTCCTCTCTCGAACCTTGTTGAGAAAGGGGATTCTTGCAGAAAATAATATTGATTACTATCAGTTCAATATATGCCAGAGAATAGATTCCAAGATTTGATAATACGGGGAAGCGGATACATCTGAATAAAGCAAATATTTGTGGAGAAGGAAGAAGCGAACAAATGCAGCTACCCGAAAACCCCTACACTTCAAGGGAACTCTGCATCTGCAATCATGAAAGCAAGTTACCCACCTGGAAACAATGCTGTTTGTGCTCGGTGAAACTTGAGAGCGTAGGGCGGTATGAACAATAGAGAATATATCACTTCAACTTCGGAGTCTTTGAACCGGCATATCAAATGCTGACATTCTAGCTTTCGAAGGCCTTCTCATCTCGTGGCAATTTCTTTTTGTGAGATTAATGCTCAACTATGAATTTATGAGCGGCTAGATCGCTACATGGTATTTTGACGCACCGAAAATGTTTGGGCCTTTGGAAACACTGATTGACAACATCCAAAAGATGAAATGTGATAGTGTCAGAGGTTTCAATACTGCAGATTAGAGAGTAGGAGGAAGGGGGCTCCATCTCTGCTTCCAGTTAGATAATTGCAATTTTTGTAAAACTCTGAATGTATTTCGAATAATAAACTGCCTCTAAATAGTAAAAGCTTCCGTCTAGCTGGCAAGTCCAGATGCTTGGATACCCTGGACATGGTGCATTTATTCCTGCTACAATTCGACATTGAGTATGGGCTATTCCTCATGTTACACTGATCTAGACATGCAAACAAAGATGATTGTTGGTAAGTTTGGATGCTCAACAGGATACCATTACCGTTCTCTTCGGAAAACAAAATCTTCAGGGGCTCACATGATCGTAGGAAGGATGTCTTCTGCTTTTTTTGATCACAACTAGACAAAAAATGTTCTTCAATCTTTCGCTGCCATTGACTTTGATGGGCTCTTTCCCCCAATATCCATATTTCTAATCTTCTCAGAAAACAAAACTAAGGGGAGACATGCAGGAATACGGGGCTTTTCTCGTCATCGTTGTTTTACATAAGGTCATATCTAAGCTTCCTCTCACAAGAAAGGTACGCCTAATCTAACTTCACCAGAGTGATAAGAAATCACAAACTCGCAATCAGCTCAAACATTGTTCACTTCACAGAATGATCGCTCGACCAATAAAATCGTGGAAAACAATGCTCCAGTGAATTTCCCCGTGATTTCGACTTCCTTCCAGTTCTTTCCGCAAGCTTCTGTTTGCAAGACGTTGGAAACAATGAGTATATTCTCGAAGTATAAGATGAGTTCTGGGGAATTTAATTCCTACTGGGATATTTAATGTTGAATTCCAGAAGACAAAGGATTCTCACCCGTTTTTCCCGCATTTTTTGTTATTGCTATTCACTTTCGGTAAATCTGCCCATGCTCATTTGAAAATTTGCACTAGCTTATTTATAACCGTAAACTAGTCCAAGCGAAGCACAGAGCGTTTTCTGCATTTCTTACCTTGTCAGCAACTTGCGATAACTCCCCCCAAAAAATCTCATTCGGTACAAGGCTTGACCACATAATCATCTCAACAAGTCCACACACAAAATCTTTCACGACTTCGAGATGGTAAAAGTGACACAATTTCTCATAGAGATTTGGCTCATGCTGATTGAATCGTGCAGTCTAGAAAACGCGAAGAGGCCAAGAAAATTGAGGAGATGGAGGAGGTAGAGCAGACAGAAGATGAGGAATCTGAGAAATCCGAGGAAGGCGAGGAAGATGGGAGCGATGAGGGAAGTGAAGAAAATGAAGAAGATGATGAAGATGATGAAGAAGATGATGAAGATGAAGATGATGAAGATGAAGAAGATGAGGAAGAAGAAGGGGAGGTGGAGAATGACGATGATGAGGAAGGCGAGAAAGCTGATGACGAGGCAGAAGATGGTGAAGAAGAAAAAGACGGGGAGGAGAGAGTCGATATTCCTCTCATGACTGAGGATCAATTAAAGATGTCAGTATACTTCATTTTCATCTCTATCCTACTAACATACCTTAGAGCTGCGAATTTTGGTCCCCGCGCACCAACTGCGCAAGATGCCATGTTCTTTTTCATAATTTTTGATTGTATCGAGACTCCACCAGATGTAGGCTTTCTTTTTTTCTTTGCTACGCACTCAAGGATCTATGATGTATCCTATCTTGTTCAATTTTTCACATTCTTTGACTTTGACTTACAGATATTGTCCCTTTAATAAGCGATCATGTGATTTGATTTACTAACACCTTCGTTCCCTGTGCAGATAGATTGGAAGCTTGTTGCTGAGCGCACTGGATGCTCCAGTGCTTACATGGCCCGTTCTCGCTTTGGTCAAACTAGGTCCAAACTTCGGAAATATTACGAGATAGATCCACAACCGCTCATCCCTAAGGTTGTTGGAATGCCTCCTCCAGAAGAATACAAGTATCCTCCTGTACCCGATTCCGAGAAAAAGATCTTGACCGACCCGGCTTATAACAGACCCGTCAGACGAAAAGCGGTCAGAGTTGGCAATCTCCAAAATATCGACCCCACGAAGCCCTCGAAGTTCAAACAAAACCGCGGCCAAGGATATATTCTTAACAGGAATGATGATACTGCAGCGAACTTAATTATTACTGCTAATCACCGCCATGACTACGACTCGGAGAATGAGTTTCAAAATAAAGAGGAATTCGACCTGAGCAGATATCATGGATTTGACGAAGAAAATAACACCCTTACTGTCAGCGATCAAGGCTCCGACGATGAAATCAAAGAGGCAGCCCCAGTAGTCTTGGATGGATTGTCACACAACTTCACGTAGGATCTATCTGTGTCTTAAGCTTGTAAGTGATATGTGTTACCTGTTCTCTGCGGAGCGAACTAACCATTCTTTGCAGATGAACATTCATTTCATAGCTCGGGGATACATCAATAGATGACATTATATGAGAATAGTAGATTCATGAATTTACATGTTTACAGTAGAGTCGGGAAGCATATGAATTTGAATAGAGCTGCTTTCATGTGCTCGATGGTGGTCCTTTAAATCGCGCTCCAACAGTTTTTTCGAGCTTCTGTTCAGTAGAATCAGGATAGAGATGTATAAATGCGAAATGATCGAGGAAAAGTAGTAGATGTATGATCTAATGTCAACGTTCTGTGTGTATTTTAGTCAAGCTTTACAATGGTGAATCTGCACCTCATAGAAAGGCACTTTGCAATGATGTGATAAAAAATATGACTTTTCCACAATTATTGCTTCAAAGAGTATTTCAAAGATACATGTTAAGATGACGGGAAGGTGAAGGAACTTCGTGCAAGGATACCTGATATCTATGCCTTTCTCGTGGTTTTACCCACAGGTCCGGGGAGCTACAAACACTTTTCATGGTTTCTTCTGCCATTTGCCGCATGGATCCGGTTTGAAGCTTCATACACCTTGTCTCTAGAGCCGATTATTCTTACCCTCGAAGGACGTCTTGCGAATGATGCAGTGTATCACGCCATGGATACTTGCATTATCTCCTCTGCACCGATGGCTCTTTTGGGAGAAACCGCGTGTTCTTTTGGAATTTTCGCTCGAGGGGACGCTGGTGACGTTTGGAAAATGCATGGTGACGGTCGTATATTCACTCTGCATTCATGTACAAACAGACATCCCGAAACTACTAGAAGATCAAGTCCAAACCCATTGAATTTATTTATAGCTAGCTGGTACATGTTCTCATACTCAGACGTCGTTGAGCTCCACTCGACTTGATACAGTCTTTCATGGGCGTCGAGCTTCTAGCATATTGGTGCCGGCTCTTGACCTGACTAACTAAATCAAGATCTAACATATATGGTAATTACTCGATAGGGCTAGTAGTCTCGAGTACCTCAGTGAGAGTATTCGAGGGTTTCCAAAACAATATATTCATTCATGCAGAGACATTACCCCGCCCATGAACCATATCAACGGATGCTCAAGGCAAAAGAAACCTGCTGAATTCATTCATTCTATGAGCATGAGTTGATACAAAATGGGAAAAAACATGTGAGAATGACCAACCTCCCAGAATGAACATGATGTTGAGTGAATAGTGAAAGATGGTTCCCACTTCATCCAATTAGGCGAGAGAAATATGAGGGAATTTTTCAATGAGCACCGTTCCCATGGAGACATATAAGAACATCCTCGTCGCACCTTCAACCCATATTCTCCATCCCACTTACACAACATTTTCCTCAGTCTCGATCAACTTGCATACTCAAATCCTCATACCTTTCGGTAACTTCGACGATCAATACATCAATCCCTTGCATTACTTTGCAAGTTCATCATGTACGTATCATTACTTTCATCTTTTTGCGACATTTTCATCGTGCTGACTGGTCTTGTATACATAGAGCATCTCGTCGCATCCCATTCCTCCACAAAACAACCTCATCAACCACAATCAAAATGTCCGACAATGATGCTGCCAGTTCTCAACCCCAAGCCAACGGTGGTATGAGCCAGGCCGATGTTGACTTTCTGATGTGTTGTCTTCGTAACACTACCGGCGGTTCTATCCAGGTAAGTCATACTGTCGCATTGCGATCTCTCCCATCCTGCTGTCTGTACTTCACTTCCACATTTTATCACCACCATCATGTATCACACCTGCAATAGTCTTGCAATTATGCCTTCCTCATGAAAACTATTCCAAGTATTTCGCTCTCGCGCTTTAACATATCACCTCATCTTCACTTGGTGGCTCTGCGTACATGTATGATATGTCGCGCACACTGCATCTCACGTCCCCTTCATTTTCAAATCACACTTCATTTTATACGCTTCTCCACATTCAAATACTGTTCCCAATAGCTGATTAGGGAAAAATTCTCAAGGTCGACACTCAAAAAGTCGCCCAACTCTTGAATTACAAAAACCCACGCTCGGTAAGTCATGCTTTCGATCATCAAACATCTCCTCAACTAATCCTCCACTTCAGGTTTCGAACAAGGTCTCTTCCATCAAGAAGAAGTTCGATCTTCCTTTTGGAGCCTCTTCACGCACTGCTGATGAGGTGGCTGGTGGCAAGGCCGGCAAAGGTGATGCCTCACCAAAGAAAGCATCGGATGCCAATGGCACCAACGAGCCTGCTGTCCCAACCACACCTTCCAAGAATCGCGTTACCAAAGCCAAGGCAACTCCCAAGCCCCGTGCCAAGAAGACACCAGCAAAGAAATCTGCCAAGAAAGTCGAGGAGTCTGACGAGGAGCTCTCCGATGCTAAAGACGAGGACATGGAGGACGTCAAGGAGGAAAGCAAGGAAGGTGATGATGAGTAAAATATCTCTCATCGTCAATCTTCTAGGCTGTCTTTGGTAACTCGTACGAGCGAGGGTTGCATATATGTTACTCAAGCTCGTTATGGGTGCCGGAAGGTGGTTCTGTTCAGCGTTGGATCTATAAAGTTCTGACAATTTTCTTCTTCTTTCATGTCCATGGCGATTCGGGTTAACAATACACACGAGGAATTATGGGGAGGAAGGTTGTTATCAGCCATGGATATTAGTAATTATCTATTCCTCGTCTTTGGGAAAAGGGACGATTCGTAGATAGGTGTTGGTTATTGCAACTTCAAGTTGTTCTGGAAAACACTATCTAGGATCTCTATAAAATCATTACTTCTTTTAATTTCCACTTGACCATGAATTACTTTTGCCTTTGCCGTTGCCATTCAATACTTGACAAGGTAAATTTCCAATACTATGGTAGAGAAAAAAGCAATGTGAGGTCTGTGCAAACAATGTCAGCCAAACGGAAACCCCGCAGGACCTGTGTCACATTCTTCGCAATGCTCATTTTCTGATATCCAAAAGCTGCAAATCCGTATTCCATGCATAATTTGACTCGAAAAAATTGATAGAACCTCCCATCAAGCAGCCAGAATTCATGCTCAAACCTGGCTGGAAGATTCGGGGAATGGGAAGATTTTACTGGATATGCTTTAGAGAGGAGGGAGAAATGGCTGGAAAATTCACTTTTACTTCTATTTCTGCCTGCTAGTTGAATTCTTACTATAATATCTTGGTTCAGTTTTGCTTTGCTTTGCTTTACTGTGCTGCTTCTCAACTGCTTCGCTTCTTCTCTGTCCACCAAAACCACATCCAAACACAACCTCACGATCTCACAAGAACAACAACAACAACAACCACTATTTCCCAATTCTTCCAAGCTAGCTTGCGCATCCAAGAATATCGTCTTAAAGAAACATTACTTCGAAAAGAAATCATTTCCCCTCTTCAAGGTGAGTTTTTCTTTATCTGGGATCCTATGGGTGGTGATAGTCATTGTGGTCAATCTCAAGTAAGCTCAAGTTGACTCGAAGACAGAATCAGCATTCGCAAATATGACAACTTTGACTTTGTCCGCGAAGGAGACGGAGATGCTTGTAGCTGTGATGTCTGAGATGGGGGAGATTCCTAGCAATGTAAGTTCCGTTTGTTCTCTTTTTCCTTGTGTTGTACCATTTTTGGGTTTGGGCCTTGTGTCGTTCTGGTGTTGTACCTGTTTGTTTTTCTGTTCATATCAGGTGAATGTCATGGTTTCTGATGCCAGTTAACATCAGAGAGTGACACTCATCTGATGTCGTCTTCTTGACTTCCATGTACTCATGTCGCACTGTGCTTCATGTAACATTAACTATATACTGACAATACTCATCACTAGATCAATTTTGACCGTGTCGCCGCTCGAGTCAATGTCAAGTTTGCCAGAAACGCCCGCCAAAGCTTCAAGAAGCTTTTCGAGAAGTTAAAGGTATGACACTGTCTCAATAACCCACCCTTCATTCACGCATATTTACATTCTACTAACTCGACACTCACTAGGATCAAGCCGGACCTTCTCCAGATGAAGATGATGCTGCTACACCTCCCAAGACTCCCTCTCCCACCAAGAAAACTTCTCCAAAGAAGAAGGTTGGCCCAAAGAACGCTCCCATCAAAGCCGCCCCCAAGCCCAGAGGAAAGAAGGGCGCAGTCAAGAAGGAAGTCAAGGAAGAAGAGGTTGATAGTGGTGACGAGTTAGCAGAACCAGTATTTGACGACGAAGATGGCAAGTCCCCAGAACATGTTCCTTCCCTCAAAGCCGAAAGTCCTGGAAAGAACGCCGTGGTTGGCCCCTCTACTGGATCCCCTGAAAGTCTTCAGATTTCAGATGAGGTTGCTAGAATGTCTGTCGTCGAAGCCGAAGAGACATTATCTACTTTCATTGAAGAGAGTCCTGTTGACGAGCAAGTTGATCCCGATGAACAACTCCTAGCTGCCCAATCCAATATGAGTGTTGATGCTTATCGACATTGGAAGTCTCTCAATAATTACACATTCCTCCAGAACTCCTGATGAGGGCTATAGATTGGGCTGAGCTCTAAGCTTCAACATTTCTTCTATGGACGCCTTTCTTGTGGACTTTTGCATTTTCTTAACTCGGGGTCATCATTATCAGAAACATTGGTTGCGTTTCCTTACTTCATGCTTACACCTACACTTGCTAATCTCAGTTACTTCGACAGAGGATTACGAGTAAAGACAACTCTTTTCCCTTTGCTATTCTACTCGCTATTCTCGATCGAAAGGATGGATAAGATTGAGATGGATTTTACTTTATTGGTTTGCAAACTGGTTCTGGTTTAAGCGCGGCATGTTTTTTCTCCTTCGCCAGGATCGTACCATGAGGAAGATGATGGGTCTCTAAGAATGCGATAGGGAGGACATGATATTTTATGGAAAGCCAGGAGAAATCACGAGTGCGTAGCCAATGACCATAGCTATAGTACTTCCAGAGTTTGCTCTTCAATGCAATCTCCTATGACCCAAAATCCATTGTTTACTCATGACCCGTGACACACAAATACTCCTTCTCCTTGTGAAAGACCCCTCATCTCAGGAGAAAAAATTCTTTCAGATTCACTGTTAGAACTATGATGCCACCATCCACCCTTTTTGACGAACCCAAAATCGAACAACGAAATCAATCTTTGATAACACAACTCCTCACAACCACATTCCCAATTCTTTTACACACATTATTCTCAACAACAACATCCTGCCCCAGATCTACAACTTGACTATTACAGACAAGCCAGTAAGTAGCAACCGCTCTACCACAGTCTAGACATTAAAAAGAAAGACGTTTACTCTCCATTTCCCTCATCTCCAACTGTCAGTCTTGCAAGATCGGAAGACCTTATCCATCTCTCCCCCGCTGCCGCCAGATTTGTCTTCCTTCCCGCTCAGACACCAAACACTCTATTCACTTTTGAAGAAGACTAGCTCATTACATTGTCTTCAATAGTCAATCCATCGAGTTGAGAGACCTCAACAATACATCCACACATCTAAGATATACCCCATACCACAACAGCTTGCTCATCATGGCTCCAGCTTCCAACGAAGAACAATTCAAGTTCCTTATTAGCTGTATTAGATATAGCAACAATGGAAAGGTATTTATCCTCCACTGCCGCATTTCGCTATCCATTCACTTTCCTACCACCATCCTACTTAAGCTATTGTTGAAGACGGCTACTCACATCTCACAGGTAGACTTCGGTCAAGTAGCTAAAGAATGCAAGATCGTCACGAAAGGCGCCGCGTAAGTTTTCTCTGCTCTCCATCCACCCACCAATCTCCCCCAACCCACTTCTCCACCTTTTTCCCGCCTGCAGCCACACCCCCAACTAACCTCTCATCTCCCAGCGCAAAACGCTACGAACGCATGATGCGCTCCCACGGCATCGCACCTAACGCCGCATCCATCAAACCCGCACCAGGAGCCTCCTCTACCCCCGCCTCGAACGCCTCCGCTCCCACCTCTGCACCGCGCGGCAAATCCACCGGCAAGAAACGCAAGTTTTCCATCGAAGATGAGAATGCGGATGATGAGGAGGACGTTTCTTCTGGCCCGGGCCCGAGCAGAAGTAAAGTCAAGAGAGAAGTGAAGAGCGAGATGAATGCGAGGAGCGCGGTTAAAGAGGAGATGTATCGGGAAGATTCTCCCAGCGCGCAGTTGAGAGAGGGGATGCAGATGGGATTGGGAGCTGGACTGTGTGATGTTAATAGGGAGTTGGTAGGTTATTATAGTGGGGGGAGCAGTGCGGCGGGAAGTGTTAGTGGGGAAGGGGGTGAGTTTGAGTTTGGTGATGGGGAGGGCTATGCGAGTGGTATGGTTGCGGGTGGGTTGGGTGCTACTGGTGCGGGCTCTGGTGCTTTGAATGCATATGGTCAGCCGCAGAATGGATATAGTTTTAATGCGGATGGTTATGGTGGGATGATGGGCGGTCACGGTATGATGGGAAGCGGAACTGGTATGGGTGGTCACGGTGGACAGAACATGACGGCATCTCGAAGTCATGCTGCAGGAACAAACGGAATGGGTATGAGTGCGCAGCAGTATCGGTCTATGGTACAAGGTTACGAAAGCGAAGGTGGTTCGGAGAGTCCTTTATTGGTTGAATAGAAGATTCTGGGTTTCGTTTGGAGGTTGGTGATTATTCGTTAGGGGAAGCTCGTTGATTATGGCGTCTACAGATATCAAATTATTCGAGGGAAATGTGTGCTCAGGTCTTACGTATTGAGGAATTTGGGGGAGAATCTGCAATTTCTTCTGATGTTGGTAAATCGGTGGGATCAATATTTTGCTCTTAGAACACGAGATCGATAGGAAATGGAGATTCTCAAGCTGTCATTCATGCAATTACCTAGATATTGAATCAGCTCTTGAGCATCTAAATTATCCTTTTACTCCATCCGCACCTTTACTGTGAACAGACTATCCTCTAGAAACTCAGGGTGAGCTCAGTGATGATGGTAAGCATTATGGCTAGATCTTTCCCTTGCAAAGTATAAGCTGGTAAGCTCAACTATAATTATTGTTTGGAGTGTGTGAAGTTAACTCTTCTTGCTCGCCACATACCTCTCTTCAACATGTGAGATCCAAACCTGCGGTGAACAGTATAATAACTATGCATGTGTCCTTTGCTTCGTCTAACTCAACAATCTTACATGATCTCGATGACTACTCCTTAACTCTTAACTTATACTAGTTAGCACACGGCGTCTACTTGAAATTTGGCTAGCAGAGCTGGGCATATGGAGATCAAGAAGATTCATGTAAGAGGTAAGAGATATCTGCTAGCACGCTGCCGTGCTGCATACTGGCTGCTAGATCGCTGTAGGTCGGGTATATAGGCCCTCGTTTGAGAAGTGCTAGCTGATACGTCAGGTATTCCGTGAATCTCCTGTTATCACATTCTAGGCTTCGCTGTGTTACGGGCACCAGCCGGTTTGGTGATCGTGATGGTTACTTTGTAGATACTAGTGTTCAGATATAGCATTTCAGCAGCAGCTGTTGCAAGCTTGATAATTGCCTGGGTAGCAGCCGAGCCGTCTGCTATTGCTTTGGTTTATGGAATTGGACAATCTAGATACTGGATACTGTTGCGATGGATGTATGGTGAAAATCCCGCAACGCCCCAACTACTTGTGCGAGCAGGGTGGGACTAATGGAAGTGTGATACTGTATAATTAGAGTTTCTACCGTCTTCTAAGCCTCTTGGCAGAATGGCTTCGTGATTGAAAGAAGCTGGAAACCCTTACAGACGACTATCTATTCGGCAACTGCTCTCTTCAGTAGAATTAGATTAACAGAGGTGGGCACATTGCTAGAAGCAATGGAGAAGTCAGAGTCGAGCAATGTGCTAACGCGATATGGTTGAAGTGTGTATTCTGGGTTGCTCCCGCAGTGATTGCCGCAGATCTTGCTGGACCCTCGAATAACTTCTGCTGGGTTGTTATTCCTTATGGCATGTAAACGAGCCCTGTTGGTTAGATTAACACTTTCCCATTCCATAGGAAAGATTCAAGTTCTGCCAGTTATATTACTAGTTATCTGGTGGCTAGCACATACAGAGACTTTTGTATGCTTCTTTCTGATCTTGAGTTCTGTAGGCGTTTGAGGTAGCTAGCTCAGATCAGCGAGACGTAAATTAAATGTTTTGAAAAAGCAATTGCTATGAGAAACTTATGGAGAACGGAAGCAGAATAAATGACCAAGTCTATGACAGCGCTTGGAAGTGTAATCTTCGAGCCGAACACTTATACATACTCCAGGAGAGAGCCATAAAAGTCTCAACAGTGTCTACTATGTTACCAGATCATCTAAGTTCTCCAATTCTTTGACGTCACCCGGAATATTCCTTTGGGTTGGTCGGTAACGTAAGATTATCCGGCCCGATTGGATACCGGCACAGATTTGAAGTTGTTGATGCTTTAAATTCGGTCTTCGCTTGCGCTTCTTCTCCCTCTCTCTTTATCTTCCTCTCTCCAAAACCCAAACCCAACCTTTTTACAATCCACCATCAATTCTTTTTCCCACCTCATCACTTGAGCAAATAGAGTCCCTCTGTCTCTGCTCTGCTATTTCGAATTATTTCAGGTCTCTCAGCCGTACGTTTTCAAAGACTTGAATTTCTTTTCCTCTTCTCTCTTCTTGATGGCAATATTGCTGCGACTTCCCCATCACTACCCTACCCCACCTTCCCGATCTAGCAGTCACACTCTCCCAACACAGAATTCAAATCAGAATACCCTCAATTAATCGAGGTGTATCTGATCAAGGCTCTGCCGATTCACAGAGGACTCTTCCTCTTGGTGATGATGGCGTCGCCGAAGCAATACTTGTCTTAGGGCGGTTTTGCGGCGATCTGAAGCCCAACAAGATCAATAGGATGGAAACCACTTATTTCTTTCTGCACACTAGTATGCATTCATTTACTGTGTTTGCATGAACTACCATCAGGCCTCTGGTCCCGAAGGACTTTCTTACTTGGCGTCATATTTGACCAATGCCACAACTGAAACCCTCAGAACAGTGGGAAACACACCCACAATTCTAGGAAAGATTTCATCTGGATTCAGACTTATACACCATTTCCCCTTTGGTAGATTTGTCCAATTCCCATCTTTCCACGATCTCATGCTATTCCCAATCTTTGCGCTTACCCTTTTCCACTCCAAATTCACTCCGTTTTCTTCTCTTAATCTAAGATTCCCCGCTCCCCAAGTCCGCTTTCGGAGTCTCTACCTCATATCTACTAGAGGTCTGACAAGGTGCTCAATGAAGCAACAAAAGCTAACAAGTATTTCTTCGCTCTAGATAATTCTCCTTCTCTTCTTACAACAACGACAAGACAACCAAACAACGCATGAACAGTCAATTCTTAACAAACATGCCTTCAACTGATGGAGATGGCGATGTGACCGAGGGACTTGGCCGTGACCAAAACCTCAACAACATCGAGAACCAAGAATCTCCCCGTCGTAGTTCTGTGGCTACACCTGTCAAGTCTAGCATTCTCTCTAATTCCCAGCCTAAGATAAACACCAAAGATCTATTTACTTCGATCGAGACAGGTGACGAGATAGGTGACGAGATAGATGACGAGATAGATGACAGCTATGATCCCGTCACGCCATCCAATTCATCAGCTAAAGCTGTTCGTGGTAATGGAAGAAAGACCGTCGGACCTCTATCTCCAAGAAAAGCTGCAAGCAATAAGCGCGCATCTAAAAAGATCACCAAGATCAATCCATCTTCAAGTAAGTCGCTCGAAGAATACGATATTCTTGCCATCGATACACATCCTTCGCTAGAACGGAAGCCATTGGAGTCGTTCTTAAGCTAACCTTTTACAGACAAGAAAGAGATCAAGGAAAGCCGCGCGATCTTGAAAAGCGTAATACGCGATGAGTATTCCGAGGAAGATGACGATAATTGGGAGGACGAGAACGATGGAGTCAAGTCCCCGACAAACACTTGGGGCAGAGCTGGTAAGGTAATTGGCTCGGCCGGGAAACCAACCCATCCAAATGGCCGTGTCGAAGGACGCAAGCTTGTACCTTGGCACAGTAAGCTTCTATGCTTCATATCAATCTCGATAACAAGGACTAATCAAACTATAGGACCAAGAATGGCGGATAAATTGATTCAATTCATTGTGTATGAATGTCGCTGTCAAGGATTAATCATCCCTTGGGACAATATAGCTCACAGAATCGACCCTGGAAGTTCTGGTCAAGCTGCCATACAGCATATCAATAAGATGCGTGAAGTTCTTATCCCTGAAGGTCACCTTGTTCCTCCTCCTATTTCAAAGAAGAACACTGTTGATCCAAATGTTCGTGGATACGTTCGCGACATGAATTCTAAAGACCCAAATGCAACTCGTAAAGTTACTTGGGAGGAACAAATCGAGCACCCGAAGGAGAATTTGGTTATTCCTGGGGTCACCAGAGGCTCAGGAACTTACCGTCGTGATAAGACTCGATGGCAAAACAACAAGGCATCCATCGTCGAGGAAACACCTACCAAGACTCTCTCTAGTCGACAACGTCCTGAAAAGCGAGCATCAGAGGCAAACACTGAACAAAAAGAGAAGTCTTTCATGGTCAAGAAGGAGCGATCCGAATCAATCGACCCGGCCGAAATGCCTTCCGATGAAGATTACGACCCCAGAAACCGTCTCAAGATCAAGGGTCATCGTAAGCGTAAGGTCAAGGTCAAGACCGAGCGTAATTATGATTTGGATGAGACCAGCAATTCCGAGGGTGAATTACTTGGATATTCTGAGGATGATGACTTCCTTGCAGAGACACCCTGCAAGAAGGTTGCCGGAAATCATGCAATTGCACCTTTAGCCAGTTTGCCGCTCAAGTTGAAAATCTCCCCTGATAAGCTAAAGAAATTCGCTGCAGGTTCTTCCATTGACCTTGATGAGAAGGAAGTTGCATTCGATGAGACCGAGTACACGAGCAGATATGGCGATGGTGATGATGAAGCAGAGACGATTGTCGATGCTCACACTCGCGATTTTGATGATGTTTTTGGTCATGGAGGCTTGCATCTCAACAACGGTAATGCTGAGCTTCAAAATCAGCTTGTTTATCCTCCTTACGGCTATAATGGAAGCATGAACCCTGGATCCGGTAATTACAACCCACAAGGCGCATTGAATGCTCAAGTATATAATCCAGTTTACGGCCAAACTTATAGCAATCAAAACTTTATGAATGCTGAGATGGGACAGTATCAAAATACACATGGTAGCTACCAATACTCCAACCAGCTATTCCTCGGCTTTCGACCCTCCGGCTCAGCACCTGTCATGAACCACGGCTTGAGCTTCAACGGCCAAGGTGAGACGATGCAAGATCTAAATGGTGGTCATGACAGCATGAGTTCCTTGCAACCTAGCATCGGACTCGGCTCGGACACCAGCGGATTCGGTAACTTTACTGACCCTGCCGGTCCCACTTATGATGAATCAGTATATGATTTCATCGATCCCAGCGATCTTCCTGAACAGGGTTTCGGATCTTTTGGTGATGGTTCTGTTCAAGATTACGATCCCAGCCATCCTCAACCTTTCAACCCCGATGGTAACAACCTTTGAGTTTGTTTTTTGCCTTCGAAGATGAACAATCTTGGCACAACAGATATTGACGATACTTCCATGCCAAATCTTATCCGCCAAATGGATCCAGTAACTTTGAAAGCAATCTCGATCTTGCAATTATTTCTCTTTAATTTTCATTCTTTGTATTAACGATTGATTTTGGACCAGTTGGATCATACTTCTTTCACCGCAAATTTGGCTTCTATTCGCTGTCTGTTGGCGTTTGGATGCTCCCGAGTTGTCATGAAACCCTGGCTATCTAAAATCTTTCACGAAATTTCATCATCGTACTATGTAAAACCTGGTTATCATATTTAGGAAGTCTTTGGGCTTGGCGGAGGGCGTAAACGGTTTCATAGACAAAATCATTTGGTCGTTAATTTGCTTTGCTTGTCGAAACTGTTGTATCTGCACGAGCGATCTTTCCTGTTTGCTTCCTCATGCGACTGCGATTTTTCTCTTGTTTCCGGAACTTCTCTTGGTGAACAGGAACTTTCGCAAGTTGTTTGCTGGTCGCATCGAATGGAAATTTTCATTGTCATTCGTTCAGCAGTGGAAAAAGCGGGGGACACAAGACCTTGTATCATAGATAGATGCTTTAAATAACAATCTTCTATGACATTTCTCTTGCGCTGTAAAAATGTATGTGAATTCTTGTGCTAACATTTTTGAATCAAATCAGGCAGTAGTGTGCCCCTCGTGGCGTGGTCCAACTTTGTATGTGATGTAACCCCTGCGACTCAACATGCCTTCCACTTGGAAAAGATCAACTGCGCTCTGCAGAACAATGCCAAGGGTATGAGAAGCACTGTTCTGCAACGTCAATACGTCAATTTTGCTCGGTGAAGTTACCTCAAGAGGTTGTCGATGGTATTACGCTGAATGCTGCTTGCTGTATGTTGTCATCTTGAATTTGACTGTCGAGGGAGGAGGGGTTGCAAAATAACTACATTGTGAGCTTATGCAGAGGCTTAAACGTTCGCCCAGTGTGTATAGATGAGCCGCGAGGTAAAACTGTCAAGTGATTGTGGAAGTTCGGTTCACCAAGCTGCGACTCGGGAGCTCGTGCAACCTCCCTCTTTGATGTTCTTGTAGGTAGTCAAGCTAAGTTGCTTCAAGGTATCGTCCGTGGCATACTGCCACACGCCCATTTCATTCTTTTGAACAAGAGAAGGAAGGGCTTGCTCAGCAGCTATATGGTGAGCTTATGCAGACTCGTAATTTTTTCTCCGATTCACAGATGGGCTGTGAAGAGGGACTGTCAAGCGATGGTATGAATGAATTCGTGGCCCAGAACCGTGACTCGGCTCTCGTGCAACTTTCCGTCTTGAGGTTCTTGCCGGTGGCCAAGATTGACTCTTCGTGGTCGGTAATGGGAGAATGAATTCCAACACTCGTACGAGACTTGTGGCTCAGATTGTTCGAGTGAGCAGTCTCCACTTGAGTTGAACAGTGAGTGGGCTTGGAAAATTCTGGCCATGCCATGAGTTTTCCTAACGCGGTCGCATTCTCAATCAAGAAGATATAGCTGATTGTTCTCCCTTTACTCAACTAAGGTAGTAGTACTCGTCGCCGTGTGAGGTGGTTCGAAGTCGAAGAAAGTTGAAGGAAATCCAAGGTCTGTGGGAATCTTGAGGCTGAAAGATTGTTTCTCTGTGATGAATCAGTATGCTTCAGCATGAAATATCGGTAAAGATGTAGTGTTAGGAGTTTACTTACCATTTAGAAGGAGTGCATAGTGTGTTTGCTAGTTTGTCAATTCCAGGACAGAAATTTTCCTTGAAAGGTTGTTTCTTCAATTTTGGTCCTGGTGGAAAGTCAAAAGGGTTTCTCGAGTTACAGGCAGCAATCCACAAAAAAAAGAAAAGCTGGCAAGCCATTAGGTAGAAATATGGAGGTGAATCACATGCCTAGATAAGGTTGTTTTATGAATAGGCGAGGTCCGTGCTGCTCTGACTTCTCCTTCACCTTCTCGAATTCCTTGGACTGTGGGCGTCCATAGGGGTCAATGTTGGACAGTGGGTATTTCTAATGATAAACTATTCTTTTTTCTTTTTGTAACTGCCCTGCTTTGGGATACTAAGGATTATAGCAATTTTAATGAGAAGACCAAGTAATTAGCTGTGATTTCACATATAGAAGATAAAAGACTTATCTGGTGGTAAACAGTAAGGCTATGGGTTATGCAAAGAATAAACGAACTTCATACCTTTGTGTTATTTAGCTAGAGATTGAGGTAGTTCATGATGATCAAACCTGATTGTGAATTGTATTCACCTATAAACTCAGCCTACAAAAACATGCCACACGTCAGACGACGAATACCTGAGGATTCCTCCTGCTCACCATCTTTTGGGGTAATCTAGCACTTCTGTGACATTTCAACCTCAGTTCCTTTTCTGTATATCGATATTTTTATAGGCTTGAGGCGGTATCATACGTCATGACTGTTTATTGATGCGTTTTAGATAGCAGGTAGCCCTGATTTATGAGATAGAATGCTAGCAAAGTTCCAAATGAGCGACTGAGAAGCAGGCTTCCGTGTGAGTGGTTGAGATTTATACGGTCACTTGACATGATATACTTTTCTAGAAAAAGTGAGAAGTGCTACTTCATACAGGTGGATAATATCGATAACATACGATAGAATCAACCCTTGGCTAGACTGATTGGAGGGCTGATGTGAATCAAGGAAACCACAGCGGGGTTGGCCCGTTTCTACCCCCTCGCTTGGGACGATAACCTAGCAAATTGATGTACAAACATGCTGTGAACCCATCTTCTTTTGCTCAATGAAGAGAACCTTTTACTTTTACAGTTCTAAAATTGATTTACCTCGCGTTGAAGAGTAGAGATTGAAAAGTATCAGCTCCGTGTCCCTCCACAGGCCGCAAGCAAACAATACCATTACTTCTTTCCCTTGCCCATAACTTCTGATATCAAATTAAGAGTGATACGACTTCATGTGGGCTAGGAACTTCTATTAAGCACATCCATTGTGATATGATGAAGGTCAAGATGTGTGTACGTTACTTCTTACGCACTGATGAAGCAAACTAGCAACACACATGCGTTCGAGCAGCAAAAGCTTTGATCGACTTCAATAAATTTCTCAAGGATTGCGTTACTCATAATATTTGAATATGAGGTTCTGTTAGGTACATCATGATTCAAGTAACTGCTGAATTCTCACGCCAGAACGGTACGACGGGACAGGTAACACTCGCTACTATTTTCGTACACCGAATCGCTACTTTTTTCAATACTTTCTCCTAAGTTCAAAGTCAAAATGCAAATAAAAAGACTCAGGTTCGATATACGGTCATTGATATCGCGACAGTTCGAATCTTTCGAAGACACAAGGGGGTATATGACCGAAGAGGGGCTTGGGGATACTCGTGTGCGTCTGACATCAGTATCGGCACAAATCAAAGCATCATGAATACGAAGGGTATACCTGTTAAATACCTATGCACACTCGTATGTATCATTTCTCCTTCTTTGCATGAAACCTGAGAGGTAGCAGGCGCTATATACTATATCATAATGCCTCTACTATATCTATACGTGACTTCTCGTTGGTACTAATGATCCTTCTTCAATGTAGATCCTCAAAATAACTTGGGTAATATGAGACACAAACATATAAGCGATCATTTGCATCAACAATTGTCCACTGAGTGAAGGTTAAAGTGGCCATTGCGTTGACAGTCAGTGAAGTGAAGTACGAGTGAAGTGAAGTACGAGTGAAGTGAAGTACGAGTGAAGTGAAGTTTGGAGTGAGGTTTGAAAACGAAAGCCAAATTCATTAGTCATCAGGTAAAATATATCCGGTAGCTCGGCCCCTCCATTCGGGAACTTCCGTTCACCCAGCTCAAAGTTTCTCGCAGATTCGATGGAGAAAGGTTCTGCCGAACATGGGGCCCAGAAAAATTATCTCCAAGATCTCAAAGTCTCCATTCTTTCTATTTACTTTGAACAACAAAAAGGCCTCTTTTCTATAAACTTTGAGAGCTTTTAAATATCCAGTTTTTAATTTGTTATATTTCATAAGCGTCTTTCATTCAATTGATTCAAGATGCAACGCGCTTTGAGTTCTAGAGCAAGAGCATCGATCCTTAACGGATCGACAGCTTCAAAGCTTCGTCCTTTACAACAATTGAGATTCGCTCACAAGGTATGTTGGGTTAACTTCAGTTCATGTCGCTCTGAGATACGACATGGATATCTGGTGATTTCAAACTAATCACTTTTTTATTTAGGAGCTCAAATTCGGTGTTGAGGGCAGAGCAGCTCTTCTTGCTGGTGTTGAGACTTTGGCAAAAGCTGTTGCCACAACCCTAGGTCCAAAAGGCCGAAATGTTCTTATTGAGTCAGCATACGGCTCCCCAAAGATCACCAAAGGTTTGTGAAACCCCCCGGCTGCCTACTTGCGAAATTCTAATTGTTGGTGAATAGATGGTGTAACTGTTGCCAGAGCTATTACCCTCAAGGACAAATTCGAGAATCTCGGTGCTAGACTCATCCAAGATGTTGCCTCGAAAACCAACGAGACCGCTGGTGATGGAACCACAACCGCTACTGTCCTTGCTAAATCTATTTTCTCCGAGACCGTAAAGAACGTCGCCGCAGGATGCAACCCAATGGACTTGCGCAGAGGTACCCAAGCCGCCGTGGAGGCCGTCGTTGAGTTTTTGCAAAAGAACAAGCGCGATATCACAACCAGCGAGGAAATCGCACAAGTTGCGACTATCAGTGCTAACGGTGATACCCACATCGGAAAATTGATTGCCAACGCTATGGAGAAGGTTGGAAAGGAAGGTGTCATCACAGTCAAGGAGGGAAAGACCATGGAGGATGAACTCGATATTACCGAGGGAATGAGATTCGACCGCGGTTATGTCTCCCCATACTTCATCACCGATACCAAGTCGCAAAAAGTGGAATTCGAGAAGCCACTGATCCTCCTTTCCGAGAAGAAGATCTCGAACGTCCAAGATATCATCCCAGCACTTGAGGCATCTACTCAACTTCGCCGTCCTTTGGTCATCATTGCTGAAGATATCGATGGAGAAGCTCTCGCTGTATGCATTCTCAACAAGCTCCGTGGTCAACTCCAAGTTGCCGCTGTCAAGGCCCCCGGTTTCGGTGACAACCGAAAGTCCATCCTCGGCGATCTCGGTATCCTGACCAATGCTACCGTCTTCACTGACGAGCTTGATCTCAAGCTCGAGAAGGCTACCGCAGACATGCTCGGTACTACTGGATCTATCACCATCACCAAGGAGGATACCATCATCTTGAACGGTGAGGGTAGCAAGGATGCCATTGCTCAGCGATGCGAGCAAATCCGAGGTGTCATGAATGACCCTACCACCTCCGATTACGAGAAGGAGAAGCTCCAAGAGCGTCTTGCTAAGCTTTCCGGTGGTGTAGCTGTCATCAAGGTCGGTGGCGCATCCGAGGTCGAGGTTGGTGAGAAGAAGGACCGATTCGTTGATGCTCTCAACGCTACTCGTGCTGCTGTTGAGGAAGGTATCCTTCCAGGTGGTGGAACTGCTCTCCTCAAGGCTGCTGGTCAAGCTCTTGGAGGTCTTAAGCCTGCCAACTTCGACCAACAGCTCGGTATCAACATTATCAAGAGCGCTATCACCAAGCCAGCGCGCACCATCGTGGAGAATGCTGGTGCTGAAGGATCAGTTGTCGTTGGTAAGCTCATGGATGAATTTGGATCCGACTTCAACAAGGGGTTCAACAGCGCAACTGGAGAGTACGTTGACATGATTGCTGCTGGTATTGTCGATCCATTCAAGGTTGTCCGCACTGGTTTGGTTGATGCCAGCGGTGTTGCCTCATTATTAGGTACTACTGAAGTTGCTATTGTCGAGGCACCAGAAGAGAAGGGACCACCAGCTGGTGGCATGGGTGGCATGGGAGGAATGGGCGGTATGGGAGGTTAGTACATTATCTCACCCGTTGTGATGAACATTACGCTAACAATATGACAGGAATGATGTAAAAAGTTATTGGTCAACAAAATAAAATACCCGTCTGAGCCTCATCTGTCTGTGCGATTTGATTACTAGACAATTTGGTACCGGACAAAACATTGTATAACACCCCACTCACCCTTTTTCGTTCCTCGTCTTGCATGGCATCACGGAGCGATATGATGTGTTTAAGAGATTATGACCATGTAAATTAATGAAACTAAAATAAAATATGAAAAAGTTCAAATCCATTTCTATGGCCACACAATGTGGCTGACTTGATGATACAAGACCGGTGATGTGTTCGTTTGCGTGTCAATTTTCTTGGAATATATCTGCCTTGTGATCAAACCAGGAAAGATAGTGAGATGGCATCAATTAGGTGGGTAGCCTTCATAATGATGCACGCTGTTTGATGACATTCACAGAGGTATCTACCAACAGCATCTTGGAGGTAGCATAGATTATTCTTCTGCCTACTACTCGCATTACTGTACATATCTAGATGATAAGCGAATTTGGTTTGCCCATCTATCTAGGTGGCTATGTAAGTTCATCATGGATGAGATAAATGTAACTATCTAAATATAATCGCGAGCTTACAGCTTCAAACGTATTTCTCTGACGTCTACCCAGGCAGCCATTGAAATTATTATATTACTCCTCAAAGAATCACAACTTCAGATCTTCAAATTTGACTTCTACATATCTAGCTAGTAAGAGCTCCGTATATGCATATCTTTGTTGCCCCAAAAATTACCGATAAAAGATTCAGAGAGTGTACAACTCTAGGGGAACTTTCTCCACCCACAGATATCCACCTCGTCGTTGACATTTATGATAACCAGAAGAAACACATCATTCGTATTTTTGACTTGATTTCTATCTGCATTGCCCAGCAGAGGCCGTTTTCATTCCATATATATCTTGAAAGGGGTGAAATCCTCTCAAAGTTGCCAGCTTTCATCCATCCAGTTTGAGTGTGAAAGCACGACAAGGTATTTTTAGCGTCCCACTCAGGTGATCGCACACCGGCAAGTAACCCCACCAATATTCTTGACCTTCATCCCCGTTCGCAAATTCCAAAACTCTCCCAAAGATAAACATCTCCCAAGCTTTTCTCTCGCTCCTCCTACTACCTCGCAATTACCACAACATACAGTGGACTTTGGAAAGCAGGTCTCTGAACAATCTCTAACGTACGTTCGTAATTCGACCGCTTGGTCTTGACTCAAAGTCATCCGATTTGTTTATCTGTCTAGTTGTTAAGTATTAGGCATTCGCTGACTTTCTGTTGATTTGACAGTTTCTACCAACACAAATCGTCGCATAGACTTTCTTGACATCATGGTATGTAGCTTCTATTCCACCAACTGCCATACAACCGTTTGCTAATAATTTCGCTTTAATAGTCTAACTCAGGGTCAGTTCACCCCACTACTCAACCGGCTACCATCAGTGACTTGCGGTGACAACCGAGCTTGATGCGAATCTGTTCCTACCAATAATTTGAGCAGGGCTGCAGAGCATTAGCTAACAAGTCTACAGTATCACCGTCGACGATGAATGCATCGAGAAGTTCAACGAGATGAAGCTTCAAAAGAAGATCAAGTGGATCGTTTACAAGATCAACGATGAAGGCACAAAGGTTGTTGTCGACACTTCCAGCGAGTCGGCAGACTGGGAACCATTCCGTGAGGTCCTCGTAAATGCAAAGGCACTCAACAAGAACGTACGTTTGAAAGCTTATTAATAGGGACCAAGCGCTGATAAACATTTTAGAAAACCCAGGGTAAAGGTCCCAGATACGCTGTCTACGACTTCAACTACGATTTGGCCAATGGAGAGGGACAAAGGTGATTTTACTTCCATTTGGCTTTATGGATTGGGGGCTAATATGTTACTAGAACCAAGCTTACTTTCATTTCGTGGTCCCCTGATGATGCCACTACCTTCGTAAGTCCTATTTCATAATATCGCCTTCTAGTACTAATAAATTTCTAGCCTAAAATGATGTACGCCTCCACCAAGGAATCTTTCAAGCGTGCCTTATCCGGACTTTCGGGCGATGAACTTCAAGCAAACGACGAAGCCGACCTCGAGGAGAATGAAATGTTGAAGACAATCAGCAAGGGTACAGCCGCTCTCAAGGCATAGATACAAGCCTTATGGTTTTGGGAACGAACGTGACAGGAAGGAACACTGTTTCATTGGGTGCTTATTGCCTGCGATGATATGCATGGGTGTGAATTTATTCTTCTGAAGACGGATTGATCATTTCAGCGTGATGATATATGAAGACATTAAAAGCGACTTTTGCGGAAGTACTTGTTTCTGAATCGGCAAATTTGCCTGTCTTTCCAATTGTACATTGCCAAACTCCTCGCTATGTTTTCCCGTGAATATATGTACCTCATTCAGCGCTACTTTCCCAGGCTTTCTTGAACACTTCATACAGTTTATTTCCCTGTTCTTCATCCCTCAATCGTTGCACCAAAAAGCCCTTCAAATCTCCCCAGAACTCTTCCCCAGCAAGAGTTTCCAGTCCACTCGGCCCTTGTGCAACTGGTGCTTCCACTTCCTTACCGGGAGTCTCGACTTTTCTCACGGAAGCAGCTCCACCCATCACCATGATGCTAAATTCGACTCTGGTTTCCTCTTCACCAATGACATCTTTCAAAACTTTCGCATCTCCAACCGGTTTCTTGTTGTAAAGTACCCTCAATTTTTCCACGGGGATTCCTTCTTTCTCGGATAAAGACTCTTTTAAGTTAAGAATCGAAGTATTTGGTGACAGCGCAGAAAGTTTTACGTCGAGAGGTGGGTTTCGCGATGACTTCAAAGATACCGTGATGCTACGTTCTTGTCCCGGAGTCAACTTTTGACGTTTGGCAGGAGGGTTTCTCATCTTTGGGAGAATGGCCTATCATGCTTGTTAGTATGGGGAGCTACAAATCAAAGTAGAAGGGGGCGAAAGGTAAGGAGACGTGAGTGATATAAAACAAGGCACACAAAGTAAGCGTGCAAGGGAGACATACTGCCCCTCTTGAGGGATAATTTCTTGGATCTTCAACATGATCGGCAGTGATTTTGGGAGACCGCGACTCGAGAGTCTGAATGAAGGACTTGGCAAATGTGAGTTCAGTCATTATGAATAATATTTGAAGAAGTTGAGTAAAAACGTCTATAATTCTTCGAAGCTCAACTGCGGGCAAAACAAGCTACAGACAATCAAATTCACAATTACCACTTCCATCATATTTGTGACCTGACCATAGCACAAGATAAAAGTCTTGGCATCGGAATAACGGCGACCGAGCTTGATAAGTTCAGTGCGCTAAACCTTATCTGCGAGAAAATTATATTCGTCTAGAAAAAAAGTTCCCTCAAGTCGCATTTGCTGCATTTGCGAATCTTTACATTCAACTTTTCAATTTCTAGTACGAACATCCAAACAAATCATTCAAAATGGGTGTCGGAAGACGTATGAAGAAGCAGGGCATGCCCGAACCGCTCGATGAAGCACATTTCACCAATTTAAAAAGAAAAGCTGGAATGTCAGTAGCAGAATCTAGAGCAGAATCGATGCAATATGCTCCCGATCCTAACAAGAAACGTCGAACTTCGGAGAAAAAGTCCAATGGAGCTGCCAATGGCAAGAAAAACTCGGCGGCACAAAACGCAACAAAGGGAAAATTTACAAACTCGTTACCAGTTCAGAAACCTTCTTCGAAAAAGTCGAAGAAGGCTGCACCATTGCCCATGTCAGATGAGGAGATGGAGGATGTCGATTCCGATGCGGCGGATCTCATGAATGACGAATTTGACGAATTGGATGTTTCAGATGATGATGGTCCTGGTCTTCCAGATGATTTCCTTGGCTCGGACAGTGGAAGTGATGTCTATGATTCGGATGATGATCACCCAAAAGCAATGTTCTCTGAGGATGAGGACGAGTCTGATGCCGAGGAAAAACTCACTGCTGCCAATATTGCTGGACTTTCAAGGAAATTGGATGAACAAAAAGCTGAGGAGGCCGCAGAGGCACAAGCTGAATTGGAGGAAGCTGCTATGCAAACGAACATTGCAGGAGACAAACCCCATATATTTGACAGCGACGACGAAGATGGAGAGGCGCCCAAGACTAATGCTTTATTGGCACCTGATCTACAGCTTCTACGATCTCGAATAAACGATACCATCCGAGTCTTGGATGACTTCTCGAATCTTTCCGAAGAGGGTAGATCCAGGGCCGAATACACAGCTCAATTGATCAAGGATATTTGCGCATATTATGGTTACTCGGAATTCTTAGCGGAAAAGCTCTTCAACTTATTCCCGCCCAAGGAGGCTTTTGCATTCTTCGAGGCCAACGAAACCCCAAGACCTGTCGTCATCCGAACAAACACCTTGCGAACACATCGAAGAGACCTTGCACAGGCATTGATCAACCGTGGAGTAGTCTTAGAGCCAGTGGGGAAATGGTCCAAAGTTGGTCTGCAAATTTTCGAGAGTGCTGTACCCTTGGGTGCCACACCAGAGTACCTTGCCGGGCATTATATTCTACAAGCCGCTTCTTCTTTCCTTCCCGTAATGGCCCTTGCACCACAAGAAAACGAACGTGTCCTCGATATGGCCTCTGCTCCTGGTGGAAAAACAACACACATTGCCGCGTTGATGAAGAACACAGGTTGCATCTTCGCCAACGATAGCAACAAATCTCGTGCCAAGGGTCTGATTGGTAACATCCATCGTCTAGGAGCCAAGAACGTGATTGTGTGCAATTACGATGCCAGAGAATTCCCCAGAGTTATCGGAGGTTTCGATCGTGTCTTACTTGATGCACCATGTTCCGGTACCGGAGTTATCGCCAAGGATGCTAGTGTGAAGACGAACAAAACAGAACGAGATTTCCTCATGCTTCCTCATTTACAAAAGCAGCTCCTTCTCTCAGCTATCGACTCGGTTGACCACGCAAGCAAGACGGGAGGTTACATTGTTTATTCAACATGTAGTGTCACCGTTGAGGAGAACGAGCAAGTCGTTCAGTATGTACTCAACAAGAGACCAAACGTTAAGCTCGTGGAGACTGGCCTAACTTTTGGTAAGGAGGGTTTCACATCATATATGGGCAAAAGCTTCGACAAGAACATGAAGATGACAAGAAGATATTACCCTCATGCTTATAACGTTGATGGCTTCTTCGTCTCTAAATTCAAGAAGACAGGTCCATCTCCCAAGAGCAAGCCTGGCGAGAAGGATGCTAAGGAATTGGATGAGTTGGATATTGACAAGACACCTATTAGAGAAACTGAAGAAGAGGATGCATTTGGAGGATGGGATGATGGTGAAGATGAAGAGTATATGGTGAAGGCGAGAAAGAACACCTTGAAACGAAAGGGTATCGATCCCAAAGCAGACAAGGCAAAGGCAGATGCCAAAGTAGAGAAGACCAAGGAGGACGAGACAGCCAAGGCTGATGCGCCCAAGAAGGAAACTAAGGAGAAGGCCAAGAAGGGAGAGGTCAAGAAGGAAGAGGTCAAGAAAGATGAGACTTTGAAGGCAGATACCACGAAGAAGGAGAGTAAGGAAAAGAAGAAGAAGGGAAGCAAATCCAAGTAGTGTAGTAATTTTAAAGGTTTCGTGATGGGTGTATGAGTTCTTTCTCGGAAATGATACTTGTTGCATATACTGGCGTTTTGGGTTTGGAGGGAAAAGAATCAATAACCTTCTTCTGTTGTCATACAAAATACAAAATTATTAAGCGCACTCGATTTAACGATGTTCCCACTGCATTTTACATTTTTTGAAAGAGAGCCTTGACTAACATGAATCTTTTGAATCTCTCTAGTCATTGAGCCCATTGGCACCCCAAAAAAACCTACAAGGAGATATATCCATAACAATAAGAGCTAGGATGGTGATAATTTAAAGCAAAGTACATCATTTCACTTTGTAAGTTATGAATAATCTCTTCTAGATTCATTCTTCCAAAGACATATAAATTCACATCACTTTTTCATCTTGAAGCCGTACATCCAATGACTGTGAGACTGTTGTGGACCAACGATGTCTCTGGTTCTTTATTGCAATTGCCCTCCAGCTCTTTCCGTATCATCCCGTGAAATGACACCTGCAATTGCACTGACTATCCTCTGGGTGATTCATCTCACTATACGGACGCGAAGGTCTCCTCATCGACATAGCATTCGTCTTCCCTTTAGGCCATGATGTTACAAACACTTCTCTATCTTCTGCCACAACCACAGTTCCGTGATACCAAGACATACGATTCGTCTAACTCATTGGTCGATTTCAATATTTCCGCGGCTACATCAAGAGAGAAAATGCAAAATTGCAATCCGCTTACAGCATACTGCATACCCCCAGCTGCAGAACTATAACCAAAAAGACATCCGCCAACTTCTGCAAGCACATTTTCGCAACGAAGTACCGTTCGACTAGCTCAGCAGCTATCACAAGCGACATTAATTCATCATCGACCCAGCACTCCATCTCTCTCTCAATCATACTCCATCTCGTGATCCATCCGAATGCGCTTCTACAAACGAAAAGGGGTCTGAGAGTTGTCATCATCGATAACTCGGCTAATAAGCTTATCCATGCAATTTTTGGGTGGAGCGCTGTGTGCAATGGAGATGCGTAAATGAGGGGTTAGGGAGGGCTGGTACACGCCATGTTTTCTTTGCTTCTCGTCCTTCTCCTGTACTCTTACCACTATCGATCTAATTTATGAGCTATCGCATTCCTATGAGATCACTTGGAAAATTTGAATATGAATGTGTAGTTTTGACTGTCCAGATGGGCGTCAATGGAGAGTTGGAGAACCTAAACTTGTCCTGGTGAGATTGCAATCGAGCGAATGACTTGGAGAAGTACGGCTAGCTTACACAGGGTCGTCACGAAGTCGTTTTCTATATAGGGGACAAGGATTCAGGATGAAGACATCGAATACTATGGAGAACAGATCAAGAAGTCAAAAATCTTCTTCGTAAGACCGCAGTCTAAATCTTTGAAAATCATGCACTGACACTCAAGTAGCCAAATATGTGATGAGCCCTTAACAACTTTTTCTGATTTTTGTTGCGCAAGATGTATTAGAGTGAGTCCCTTTGCCCCCCTCACCCTCCCCCTCTCTCTCTCTTTCTCATCATTCGCTCGTTATTTTAGTGCCTAAAGATAAAACAATTTTACGGAACATTCGTATACGGCGTAGAAGCAACGTCTCTATACTATATTAAATCACACGGTTACATAATAGGTTAATCGGTAGCTCATATGGTAGTGTATGAGAGTATGAGGGTGATTATATGATATAATAAATCGGGACAAAATACAGCCTTTACAGGAAGGGGGGGTCACAGGGGGTTTTCCCTTTGTGACCGCACTGCTAGGCACAAAGGGCCTGAAACAACGTGAGCTGGCCCACAATAACATTATAGTCTGCAATATACTAAAGGAAGTAGATTTCTCCTTTCTTTCTCTAGACTCCACTCTTATTGCTAAACACTCCAAAATCATTGTAGAACTAATAAAGTATCCGGGAGTACGTGTTGCTAACACATAACCCTTGCGGCGTCTGAAAAGGTTGGACAACAATTTTGGTACGATGGTTATCTCGCAGGCTTCAAACCATTTAAAAATTCAACGGTAACTTATTATTATTTGTATAACTTTGTCATTTAAAAGCATGTGGTATCATAATAGCAAGGAGATTCAAAATTTACAAAAGCTCAAACTCCATAAGTAACTTCGAAGCTCCCTTTCATAAATCAGTAGTATATTGAACTTTTACCGGCTCGAAAGGAATTTTGAGCGACTCAAAGATACGATGCCATCGATATTCGGTGATATGATTTGAACTCCGTCCTTCACCCGGGTTCCTCCTCCACTCGGGATACCATTCATCCGTAAATTCGTATCTGAATTCCTTCAACTTCACTGCCGCTCCTTTCAACGCAGTTTCATTGGCACCCAATGGTGCGGTGCTGCAGGCAATAGGAATCGGGTTCCTTCCTCGCCTGGCCCACGCTAACGCGCCTCCTTCACGGAAAGCCTTGGAATTTGGTGGGTGACTTTCGCTCTCTGAAATCATTCTCACTGGAACACCAAAGCTTCTATTTGATTTTCCAGAACCAATGACGTAGAATCGTCTATATTTATCGAGATTTGCGTAAGCCCACCCTGCAAACCAAGCGACCAACTTTTTCTCGTCATTTTGATCGATGAATGGAGGCGCAAAGAGAAATGGACTCCGCGAGTTCTCTTCGGAAGGGTCACGGTCGAATGGAGATAGATTGGCAGGAAGATCCTGGTGTAAAATATCACAAAGAACCCAATATAGATTGACTCTCGCCGTACACTGTTCGTGACTTAATCCCTTTTCGCTTAATTTAGAAAGCATCGACGGGTCGCCTGCAAGGCTATTCATCAACTCTTTTTGCTCCTCAGCCTTTGAAATCGCAAGTTCCATGAGAAAGCTCGGAAGTTCGTGGCAACACAATACCCTGACTGAGCCACGCATCGAATTTTTGAACTTCTTTTGGTACCATTGCAAAAAGTTAAGTGTCATGACTGGTTCTGCAACCAAAAAACTTGGTGTGAGGAGTATGGAATACCCTAAAGGTAAGAGGCGTTTTGTTATAACTTGGCCCAGTTCAGGTTGTTTTTGCATTTGGGATAATGGCACTTTAGATGTGGTATCTTGAACACACCAAAATGTGTAGTTCATCCCTTCTAGCGTCATGCCTTGAATGAGATCTGTATCAGAGATAAGACTGAGCGCAGACGAGTGTATCAGCACAGCTCCAGCTTTGACGTTTTTTTTGAAATGGTTCCAGCAGCCTGGCTTCTGATAGCTGTATATCTTGCCGTCATCTTTTGAACAGCTCTTAAGCCAAGATGCTATCAATCCCGCAAGAGGCTGTTTAGATGCAGGAAATATTAAACAAAAGTTGAAGGTGATAGGTTTCTTGAGTTTCTGGTCCTTAAGCTTCAGATCTATGATCAGTTTTTCATAATCCAGATGATGGAAGCTTTTCATCATCATGTCACGGGGGGAAAGAGCTGTCGATGAAATTTTGTCGATTATGGCAGACTCCATGGAACTTGGAACAAGGCTTTGAGAACCAAATACCAAGTATTTCAGTGTAGCATCAGTTGGTAGATCAGGTGTTGCATCTAAATACTTCCATTCTTCAGCCACGGTTGGATAGAGTAGGATAGTGTAATTGCTCGAAATGCATGCCAAACCAGACATCTGAAGACAAAGATGCTTAGCCATGTTTTGAACCGTGTCGCATACAGCTTGGTCAGTAAAATCGGAGCTGATACTCGCTTGCCAATAAGTAGAATGTTGAATATGGCCGTATCTCGATTTGAAGTCATATATGGTACATATTTGGTCGAAATCCAAAATCTCTGCACTCGCAAACGCTCTTGCCCAGTCTGAAGTATTTAGTGGGAGGCTTGTGAAGTCGAGCTTGATAGGTTGCGTCTTTGAGCCAAACGTGACTGCCTTGATTTTGGTACCTGTGATTTTTACTGTTTCAGTTACTGAATGATCATCGACATATTGTTCAGGCTCGGTGATATTTGACTCAAGCGGTGGAAGATCAGGCATTTTATCCATCTCGAAATCCATTGTATCGTCGTCACCAAATATAGGAATAGGTTTTGACTGATGTATTGAAGGCTGTACACTTTTCTCCCTTGAGATTTTGGAATTGATGGATTGAGGGTGAATTTGGCTCATGTAAGGTACAGAGCGACTATCCTGAGTGGAGTCGTGCGTGAAAGAACAATCTGCACCATTGCGACAATGACCCTGAATCCAGTACCTACAAGGAACAGAACCAGGTCTTGCTGCTACTGGTAGATCATTGTCGGTCGAATGTGCCATTTTGCAGTCAACTCCTTTTGTGCAACTATTATCATGGAACCAGTAATAGCAGACCCACTGCGGACCGTCAACATTGTCTGGGAGCTGTGCTTTGGTTGGCATACTTTTGGTAGATGGGTCTGGCGCTACCCATCCGGGAGGCGGTTTTCTGACTGGAATATCGGGATTTGATTCATGCAGAGACCTACATGTATCACCCCATTTACAGTCTCCATTCAGATTATAGAAGAAGCAAATTTGCTGCGACCCAAACCATCCATCTGGGGGCGGGGCAATAGGCAGCAGAGGATCGTTTTGATGGAGATACTTGCAGCTGGTATCAGTGCATCCACTGGATTGAGTAAAGAAGAAACAGATTGTTCGCTTCTCGTACGGAATATTCTGTACCTCTTCCCATGACATTTCAGATGGGTGCAGCGCAGGAGGTCGCTGGGGGAGTTGTTGCTTCTCGAGAGGCGACTCAACTATTTCCATGGACACGTCATTCTGAGGAGCGGGCGGGGTTCTATAAAGAGTTTCTGGTCGTTGTACAGATGAGGATGAAACTTTCGAAGGATTTATCAAGCCACCAGGAATAGCAGTAATATCTGGTGATTTGTCTGCTATAGTTCTCCCAGCCAGTTCTACTTTTCTCAGGATATGCCTATTCTTGAAAAGACGCTGGTCTTTTGACGGATCTGCCGCTGCTTCAATTAAACTCGCTTTTTGTTTTCTGGGCGCTTTTCCGCCACGAAAAACATTATGTGACTGTAAAGAAGAACCTCCTCGTGTGGCACCTCCCCCTCCTCGAATCTTTGAGACTCCTCTAGATAACGAAGAGCCCTTCGGCGCTGAGCTGTTTTTAGACAATGAAGAGTTTTCGGCGGTTGCTATCAGTGGATCATCGCTAGCTTTTACTTTGGAAGCAGCATTCTTCTGCAGCTCCTTCTGTGCTGGTGGTATTGTAGAAGATGAGGCGCCCAAGGTCGATTTTTTTCGCGAAGTTACGAACAGCGGTTCGTCAGACGATGAATCAGAGTCGATTTGTTGACGTTCCTGGATCTCAGATAAAGTTAGTCATAGAGATCTAATATCTCGAACGAGTTAGATGACCAAGAATAATCTGTTGTCCAAATTCAAACCAGGCTTTCAGGAAGAATGACAATCTACACCATGACCTCGACATATCATCTCTCCGGAGGCTCCGTGACTGTATCTGCCAACCAGTCATGAACGTGGAACCCTGCAAGGAGAGACTTGATATGTGAGGGTGGTACTAATACCACACCACATGCAGATGGGTTCTTGATTCAAACGAATTTCTGGGCTTACTTTGGATTTTCTAGCAGCTTGAACTTGCTGTTGTCTTTCGGAGTTTCTTGCATTCCTGAGCGTAGCTGTGTTAACTGGTGGATGTGGAAATGACGTTTGCGTCTCGTCGACACTATCTGCATCAGATTCGTGAGGCGATACAATTATCCCCTGCCGTTTTCTCTTCTCACGTCGCAAACGGACACGTCGCGCTTTGCCAGCCTCAGCCACTTTCTTTAGAAGTTCCAGTTTTTCGACATCATATGGTGTATCTAAGCCCTGGAGCTCACGAGTTCGTCGTGTTTTCCAAGCGTCAAGAATGCTTTGACCCAATATGTTCTTCCTCGGCTCCCACTACCAGAATGTAAGTACTAGGGCACTCCTTTGAGCAGGGTTTGAGATTAAGAAAGAGTGTTTACCGATGATTCTTCCTCTGGGAATCCGGTCCATCTTATCAGATACAGCTGGTGGGTATCTTCTGTTTTTTGGGCCAAAATGCGTTCCACAGTGAACTCATGATCCGAGCCATATTGCTCTTCATCGGTTGAGTCTATGGAAATTTTGGAAATCTCCTCTTCTTCAAGCGAGGTGAACCTCCCTCCTGTTGACGATTGGGTGGAAGTCATTTGGCACCATGAATTTCAAATGCACCAAGGACACCAAATTGAAGGACCAACGATGTGGTAGAGAGAGGTAGAGGTAGAATGTATTCAATGTTGCCGACTCAATCCAATTCAATTTGATGATGTCAAACGGAAGAGAATGTGATAGGATAGGTACCGAGCGAGAAGGCAAAGTGATTTGTTTGGGGTTAGATAGAAAACGGATTTGGATGTAAGATGAATGATAAATCTTGTCGATGAAATGGAATAAGGTAACCTTACACGAGAGATTGAAGAGATTGAAGATTTGGATTGCATGACATAAAGAAATTGAAGGATTTAAATTACTTGATTCCCTCTTGAGGAAGTTATTTGCTCCAGGAAAAGTTGAGTTGAGTTGAGTTGAGTCCATTCAACTTGCAATCAAACGAGCGCAAACAAAGGCAGAATGCGATATCACGTGATCACGTACATTTCAATTGCAGAGGACTGCAAATGGTTAGAATATTATTCATGAGGTGATGAGGTAATGAGGTAATGAGGTAATGAGCAGAGACCCGAGAGTGAGAGAGGTGTGAGAAGAGAAGCAGCCAAATTAATTAGTGAGCCTGATCTGGTGGTCTGGTTGGTCTGGTTGGTCTGTAGTGAATCTGAAGTTGGGGAGTCGAGTGAAGTGAAAAATGGTAATAACCTTGGACCTAAATTGAGTCCTGACACCTAAATTGAGTGAAGCTTCCAAAAGTGCCATCTCACGTGCAGCCAACCGCTCTGACATGGAATTTCGAAACCACCTGTCTGGATTCTCAAACAGCCAAATGGGAACGAGAACAAAGGAGGAAATATATTGGATATTGATACAATCTACAAAGTTGTGTATGGATCGTATTGCAACAGAACTCGTGACTGTATAATCAAAAGAGTCTGGATTTGAGACTAATTGTTGGATATTCGTAGACTTTCTTGGAATCACTCTATCAGTTCAAACTCCATCATTTAACTCGTAATTCTCAGGGGATTCTCAGGAGTCAATACAGGTAGTGAGTGTAGGACGGAATATACGTATAACGAGAGACAGTATTCTCAGTCTACATACTCTACATACTCTACATACTCTACATACTCTACATACTCTACATACTCTACATACTCCTTTACAATATTCGTCAAGTGCTTGAGTATCCTCAACCAGCACCATTAGAAAAGGAGAGATAAGACAAGGCAAAACCGGCTTCACTTCAACAAGGCTTCACCATTCCACCAGGGGACCCCTTGTGGATTCATCAAGTTAGATATCGCATCCGGTGCTAGAGTATACAATGGTACAGTACCACGTGAGCACCTACCTAAGTGCTTATAATCATGCCTAGTACTCAATTCATTGAATTTTGACTTCCATGGTCGAATATCATCCCAATAAAAGTTTCAGGACTGGTGAACCATAGGGATATGAGTAGAAATAGAATCGAAAGATAATCAAAGGGGAATACAAAGTCGTATATAAGTCTTACATAGATAGAACCACCCAGTATGTAAAATCGTCACGGTTCAAAATTCAAAATTCAAAATTCAAAATTCAAAATTCAAAATTCAAAATTCAAAATTCAAAATTCAAAGTTCAAAGTTCAAAGTTCAAAGTTCCCCCTCTCCCCCCCAAAAATCCCAAAAATCCCAAACAACAACCTTACAAAACTACCTTACAACCCCCCGACCCCGGTTTCTCGCATACCCACACCCATCATCCTTCCATCCATCGCAACAACGAAATCCGTCAACCTTTCCCCCCTTCAATAATAATTACTATTCTACTTCAACATCAATCATGGCGAATGACGAATACGACGTAAGTACACAATATCTCCATCACTTCCCATGCATATCAACCAACTTGACTGAATAAATATGCTAACATCTCGGTGATAGTTCCTGTTCAAGGGTAAATAAATCCCACATCCCTCTCCTCTCAACCTTCTCCGTTGCCTGCTGATTGTTCTCCCCGGTCGTCGCTCCCTCTAATCTCTTCTCTCATAGTGGTCCTCATCGGAGACTCTGGTGTCGGTAAATCCAATCTTTTGAGTCGATTTACTCGAAATGAATTCAACCTAGACTCAAAATCAACCATCGGTGTAGAGTTCGCAACTCGTTCCATTCAAGTGGATGCAAAGACAATCAAGGCGCAGATCTGGGATACCGCTGGACAGGAAAGATATCGCGCCATCACATCCGCGTATTATAGAGGTGCCGTCGGTGCTCTTCTGGTTTACGACATTAGCAAACACCAAACCTACGAAAATGTTACAAGATGGTTAAAGGAGTTGAGGGATCATGCTGACTCCAACATTGTCATCATGTTGGTCGGAAACAAGAGCGATTTAAGGCATCTCCGAGCTGTACCCACGGAGGAGGCCAAACAGTTTGCCAGTAAGGAATTCCTCATTTCTACCACCAAGATGTGATGCTGATCTTTGTCATTGCAGGCGAAAATAACCTTTCCTTTATTGAGACCTCAGCTCTCGATGCTAGCAACGTTGAGCTTGCCTTCCAAAATATTCTTACTGGTATGAACTCCTCTCTACATATCTATCTATTCGCAAATCCTAACATGGTCTGGCTACTCTAGAAATTTATCGAATTGTATCCCAGAAAGCCCTCGATAACGGTGATTCTGCACAGGCCACTATTGCAAGTGGTACAAATATTACACTTACGCCTCCTCCTTCAGACGAGGCAGCAAAGGGAGGCGGAAAATGTTGTTAAATAGTCAGGCGTTCTTACTTTGCGCAACTACACGGACATATTGGTTGATGGTTGATACAAAGGTGTGGCGTCTTTAAGTGTCATTGCGGGAGCATGGGGGGTTACGAAGTCAGGGCTAAGCAAAACGCTCAGCACTCGATGAGCGCGGGCTCAAGGATATCTTCCCTTTTTTTTTCCAATTATGTTGTCCGGTGGTTCTTCCTCTCTGGGATTTCACGTCTGCAACGATCGCTATGCTTGTCTAATGCAATGGTTTTGTCTTAATATCTCTCTGTTCTAAAGACTCTTTCCTCAAAACTTTCTTCTGCCACTGTCTCCGTTGACTTGATCTTCGCCCATCTTCCTGATCTCATCACTAGGTTTGACCCAAGCGGAACTAGCATCAATCATCTTGGATGTGCCGAACTTATTCACACACCATTCGATGACACCATCAAGTTCCTCCTTGCTTTGTTTCTCGAGAGATGCCTTCTCCTTCTCGCTTCCCTTTCCATTCATCTCCTTGAACTTCTGGACAGCGTCCAAAAACTTTTGGCCGTCATCTAAGGACTCCCTGTTGCCATCATTGCCATGCTCCTCCTTCCACGCTTTCCAAGTCTGGCCACCCTTTCCCCAAAGCTTTGAATATATTTCTAACTCCTTGACATCACTGTACCATGCTCTTGAATTATCATAGTCGCCTTCGATTCGATGCAGGATTCCATGTAGATACATGCCCTCGTATGCTGGCGCCGACTGCATATGGCGAGCTAAGAAGTGTGCTGATGGTAAGTCGAGATTTAAAAGGTGAAGAGCGGTCTCTAGAGTTGGATGAAGTTGGAGGGAGGCGATTTCCGAGGTAAGCGTTGGATCGTGGGGTGAGGCAGGTGGAAGTAGTGGGGCTGGAATCTTGAGGAGGCGATTATGGATGGATTTGAAAGTTGCCATGATGTTGTGGTGTTGTGAAAGTATTGTGTGGTTTATTTGGACGAAGAATAGAAGGTTGAATGAAGCAAATACTGGGCAAGTACTGGGTGGGTACTTAGTATGGAGATTTGGTCAATACCTTATACTACCATACAAGTATGAAAATTGGCAAGTTAGATTCACGATTTACCACTTGCTAGTTGAGAGCGTAATGGAAGACGTCATTACTTAGAGGGGGGGGTTCAAAGGAAGCTTGAAAGACACAAGTTGACTTCATCATGTACATCTATCCAGCTCACCATGAACTGTGGACTATACAGTATGCATCAAGAATCATGAATCATGAATTCCGTACCTAGGTAGAATCTCGACTGATCATGAGTGTTCTTGAAAATCCCAGTTGGGAGTTCCAGATCTTATGTTCTGAATAAAGATTCACATTACATGCAGGAACATGATGCCATGGGGAAGATCTTAATCTATCCCATCCCACACCTAGTGAACCAAATACTCCGATACGATACCAACAAAGTTCCTCGCTACCGGAGCTCCACGTCTCCATAACTCTCTCCGTGGCATTACACCTACCTAGTAGCCACGAGACTGAGATGATAATTAATACCTACTGGGTCGATGGGACCAATGATCGATGGTATCTTATCCGAATCGCCGAAATATACTACTAGCAAGGATGTGCACCAAGCATCGCGCTAAGATTAAAGGTCGCGCTTACGCTATCAAGAAATTCTTAAGAAAGTTTGGAGATCTCAAGAACTTTTTTGCGCCCGATAGCATTGAACATATATTTTTAATATACACAACACAATACAACATTTACAATGGCTTCCGTTTATAAGTCATTATCAAAGACCACTGGTCACAAAGAAGATGGTCCTGCAAATGGGATTAAGAAAAATAAGCAAAGAGTTTTGATCTTGTCTTCAAGAGGGATTACTTACAGGTAAATAAATTTGTACCGTTGCAGAGAATCTCAAGAAAATGCTAATTCTTCACATGTAGACATCGACATCTTCTCAATGACCTTGCCTCCCTGCTTCCTCACGGTAAAAAAGATGCGAAACTCGATACCAAGTCGAAGCTTTATCAATTGAACGAATTGGCCGAATTATATAATTGTAATAATGTATTTTTCTTCGAGGCAAGAAAAGGAAAGGATCTTTACCTGTGGATGAGCAAGGCACCCAACGGACCTACCGTAAAAATGCACATGCAGAATTGTATGTTCATTTTGATATCCTCCTCTTCTGGAAAAGTCTACCTTTCTAACACTTCTTAGTACACACCATGGAAGAACTCCATTTCACCGGAAACTGCCTTAAAGGCTCCCGACCCATCCTTTCTTTCGATGCCTCTTTTGATAAGGAACCTCATCTCCGCGTTCTGAAAGAACTGTTCCTCCATATCTTCGGTGTACCAAAGGGTGCAAGAAAATCGAAACCTTTCATTGATCATGTTATGGGATTCACTTTGGCAGATGGCAAAATCTGGATTCGAAACTATCAAATCAGCGAGACGGAACCATCGAAAGTGAAGGGCGCTGAAGAAGAAACTTCCACGAAATCTAAATCGAAGAGCTCGGGAGCCAGCGAGACGGAATGCAACTTAGTGGAGATCGGACCAAGATTCGTGTTGACACCCATTGTCATTCAAGAGGGAAGTTTTGGTGGACCAATCATCTACGAGAACAAGGAGTTCGTGTCGCCCAACCAAGTCAGAAGCGAGATCAGAAAGAAGAAGGCAGGAAGATATAATGCGAGGGCCGAACAGGGTATTGAGAGACTGGCAAAGAAGGGAGAATTGGGACTCAGAACGAGTGGAGGAAGACAGGCGCCAAAGGATGCCCTGGATAATGCCGAGTTGTTTGCTTAGACTGAGAAGATTCCCTAATGGCGTTTGGTGCATGGAAAATATGTATAAGGGAGAAATTAAGAGAAAAGTTTACATGTTGCGAAACTTGGAACGGCTAACTGCTCATTTGCGGTGTGTGTTAAGAACCAATACAAAATCCCCATAGTGTGACACAAACTACACACGCATGTGCTAACCCTTCAAAATTCTGTCAAGAAAACATTCAGTGACAGAAATATCGATATGCATGCTTACGCCCCTGTATCACCACCAATACTTATTACACCCAATCATCGCATTCCACTCGCGCCATCACTAGCATCAGTCAACACGAATTCTGACATTCTTTGCCGTGTAACTATCAAATATGCACTCTATCTATCAAAGCGGGGGCATCTTTGATCGCCACTCGGCTCAGACATTTCAGCCAATGAAATTGCGTGATTATATGGTTAGTAATCAATTACTAATGTTCCTACTAGATCTAATCAAGAGTTCAAAAGCTACTTGACAAATAAATAGATTAGCAAATTAAAAATATAATTGTATATTTTTTAATTTTTATAAGTATATAGACTATCTAGTATAATTTAGTAAGAATCTAAGTATTGATTTATAAATTTTATCTTAAGATAATTTTATAACTCTAATACAAGATCTTCTAGGTAAGTTTCTATACTTATATATTAGAGTAAAGCGAGTGAGAATGAAGACTATCTTAGACAGATGATATATGTATTCTTCACATTGTTAGTAGAAACTAACTTCATGTATTCATGTATATCTCTTAAACCTAATTCGCTTTTGTATGTACAAGTCGTTCATATTGAACCCTAGACAAAGTCTAGTATTAATCCCTAGTTTCGCTTTCAAATGCGTGTAATAATCATCCAGGGGTCGAAGGTTGCTTCAGAACAGAGAAACAAAATTGAACCTGGCCCTAGACTAGGACGTATTATGGTCATATGCGCATTCGAGTAGCGAAAATTAGCCCGCTGATTTCTACGCCGTCCAAAAAACCTCGTGGACTTCATAAAACTGACTTATGTTCTTTGCAAAGCTGCAACACTGGATTTCATTTTGTATTAGGTCTCTGGTTCAATTGCTCAAGTTCCTCACCATCCTCAGCTCTCTTAGCTTTCTTTCTCACAGGGCTCCGTGTGTGACCATTGGTCAAACTCTCCGGTTTTGAGAGCTCTGCACCTGTCGCATCCTTCCTCTTCTTGCCATTTATTACCGCTTCCTGGGCTGAAGATTGTTGAGCTCGGAGCAAAGTAGACTGAGCAGGCGCAGAAGTATCACCTGCGGGGTCTGTGGTACCATTGCTGGAACTCTTTTGAAGGTATTCTAGGCCAGCTTGCAGGTCTCCAACTGCTTCAATGAGATCCGCACTCATCTCTGTTAAACTCTTCTGCTGAATTTCGATCTTTCCATTGAGATCTTGAATCTTGAGATCCAGGGTTGTGTAAGACTGTTTGAGTGTAGTCAACCCAGCTTGAGTGTTTGTGGTAGCTTCATCAAGCTTCTTAGCGGTTGATCCGAGCTTAATTTGACCTTTAGTCAACGAGTCTACTTCTTGTCGTAAAGATTCGGTGGCTCCATTGCCTGCATTTGTTGGACTTTGTTTGCGAATAGATTGGCCTTGGAGAGCCACTACTTGACTCTTCAACTTCTCCAGTTGGGTGCTATGGCTGGAATGTTGCTTCCTCAGCTCCAAGAAGGTTCTTTCGGCATTTCCAACATCAGGATAAATTACTTCCAACTGGTGTAACATATTCCTCGCTAGATCATCTGTGGATAAATTGTTGAATCGACTATTTAGGTGCCTTAATCCTATAGTATTCGCGCTTTGCTCGTTATTCGTTTCGGTGACTCGATTAGCAATGCGATTTAGGTCTTGCACGAATACTTCCATCCGAAACTGAATATTAGCGATCTTTTCATTGATAGCGATATCATTGCGTTGAATATATTTTACTTGATTATCGAGCTCCTCAACGCGTTTAATCAAACCTTGGTCTATTTCTTCCCGCTGCTCTTTGTAAAGTTCAAAAGCTTTCTTGACATCCGCGACATCTTGCGCTGCTGTGGAAAATGGCGATATCTTCGTGACTGGCTTATTCATGCTGAGAGAGTCCTCCAATTCATCCAGCCTAGATTCAAAAAATTTCATCGTGCTTTTCAATTGCTCATTAAGTTTAGCATCTTCATGTGACATAGCGCTGCTAGGTGATCCAAGAGAGCTTTCGATCTTGTCGATTCTTTCCTCCAGAACCCTAATGTCATCCAGAGCATTACGAATTCTAGTCTGCATCACTCCGATCATTGTTGCGCTTGATCCGCTTGCTATTTTAGAGGGAGCCTGGGATATACCAATGGACGGAGCTTGAGGTATCTGCTCCAATCGACTAACCTTATCTTTCAGGGAGTTCAATTCCTCTATGGTAGTTCCAAGGCTTTTAAGGATGATCTTATGAGCGTCCTTCATGGCGTTTAGCTCGTGTTCGTGAGTTCCAAGTTTTACGGCGACATCACTTTGAGCATTCTGGAGTTCAATAAACTTTGTCATGTCGTTCTTGAGTTGATTGATTTTTTCCAGGCTCGACGACTTAAAATCATCTAAGGAAACCTTGTGAGTTTCTGACGACTTTTCGAGGGATGTAACTTTATTTTTAAGAAGGTCAATATCATCACTTTTCGCTTTCAAGATAGTGGATTGATTGCCAGTCTCCTGCTGGAGTGTTGTCATCTTTTCCTCTGAGTCGTTGATCGACGCATCATGCTTCTTCAAGGAAGTTTCATGGCTCTCCAGGCGGGAACGGAGTGAAGCAAGCTCGCTACAAGTAGCTTGATGCCGTTTATCAAGCTTTGTAAATTTGTCAGACAGATTATGGTGTTCGCGTTTTGTCTTGGCTTCGCTGGTTTCAATCATTTCTGCAAATTGTGCCCCACTTCTTTTGATCTCGGTAACAACCTTGCGATTTTCGGCTTGACTTTCTTGAAAGCGATCGTTGATATCGGAGAATTTATCTTTCTGATCCATGGCAGTCATTGTTTTTTCAAGGTCCTTCACTTTCTCTTCCAACTTCCGGCAACGTTCCTGGAGGTGCCTCGAGTCGTCTGCGATAGGAGGCGAGGCTTTGATAACCAGGAGAGAGGCAATAATTCTAGCTGCCTCTGTCTGCAACCTCTCAGCCTTCTCCAGTTCTTCGTTGGTTTTCATAAGAACATCCTCTGCCTCAGCTCTGCGTTTATTTTGTACATCCATGTGCGTAGGGAAGCTTTGCATGATATGACTCATCGTCTTTATTTCCTCAACTTGCTGCTTCAGACACTCTTCGGCCGAGTCTCGTACTTGATTTAGCACACTCCTAGAAGCTCCTTGGTTGGCAAATTGCATCAACGCGTCAACAAGAGATTCTGACTGAGATGGGTCTGTAACAGGAACTTGTTTAGAAACGTTGGTGAGAGGATTGACAGGGTTTTCCATGATATTATTCGGTCTTGATGGCATGGAATTTACAGCGGAAGTCGAACATCCCTCTGCACGATGACTGGCCCCTATAGCTTGTTAGTTTAGATTGCATAATTTGATCCTGTTGAACATAACGAAGACTCGAGTTCGAAAATCACAATGCTTTCAATGACTCATCCTACCCCATCCGCTCAAAACAAGACAAACTACTGCTCCTTTTACAAATAAAATCAAGGAATATGATTCTCGATTCAATCTAGTTTGAAACTGCTTCGAAAAGATAATGATGGATTGTACTTGCCTTTGGATGTTGATTCAATATCGGTCGTTGCTGTTGTTGGTCTTGCTGTTGTTGTTGTTGTTGGAGAGCAATTATCAGACTTAGGAAGTTGAGTATTTATCGAGCTGGTCTCCTCAGAAGAGCGACTTCCTCGATCTGCCCTCTCCCCATTTCTCTTGGTGCCACTGTCTTTGTTCTCGCGACCTCCATCCAATCTACGACTCTCAGGTCCTTCTTCATTAACTTGCCTGTCTTTGGTACCATAGTTTTTAGCCGGCCTATGCCTATCATCACGATGGGAACCTGCTGGTCCTCGTAGAGGAGGTCTATCTTCTGAGTGTTTGCGGCTTGACATAATTGACGACGGCAGGAAAGTACTTCTTTGCCTTGCTTGTCGATGATCGAATCTTGAAGTCCCAATATCAATCTTCAATTAAAGAGTTTGAAAAGCGAGACTAACTTTCCATAAAATGAATTGAAAGAACAAGAAAGCGAGTTCCCCAAGCAGAGTACCAACATTGATAAATCCTCCGAGATGACTTGTTAAGAAAGTTTGCCCTGTTGAGTCGAGAGACTTGTAAGTTGAAGTTAGAAATTACCCTCGTCGTCGTGGACTTTGACAAGGTGGTGAAATGTTGCCAGGTTGTAGATTGTGAAGTGTAAGTGACTTAGTTGTGGGTTGTGGTTAGAAATTACTCTCACTTCGAGTGAGGTTGAAAGAAAGTGTTTGATATTGGTATGAAAAAAAGTGCCTCCTTATTTCAGACCTTTTCGAAAACACGTGTGGGCAATACTAGGTATGTATTTATGAATGAGCAAACAGTCCGACGACTTGAATCAAAGGTTGAAGGTAAGGTAAGAAACGAAAGGTGTGAGGAAAGAAAGTGAATACAGGTGAATACTAGATAGATAGATAGAGATCGAACATGAGAGCTTTCTTAGGTCTAAGTAAAGTAAATACGCTTTTAGATCAATTCAAAATTTAATAGGGCGCATCTATCTCCGCGCTAGCAGGGATAGTGCATACTTGAAAATCGAGCTAATGATCGAAATGGCTTAGTACTACTTACAGGTAATCAAGGCTGCCTCCTTGCTAGAATTCAACATCAGTTGGATATATTCACCATTCTATTCTCATTGGATAAGCGTGAAGGCTTACTAGCACTTTTTCTAGTATACAAGTAGTATAGCTATCTACTCATACTTTGAACAGAATAAATAATATACTAAAAAAACAATATTATTTCCAAAATTCTCTTTTTACATTAATAATTAACATTTTAAATTAATTTGTAATGTATCTTTGATTTATCTACTTTATTTATTTTTTACTAAATTATTATTTTATTTTGAAATAATACTATTTTGAAAAAAGTCTTCATTTTGATTCATACTCGTAGTCTTTTTTTGTAATATATTCTATTTTATAGTAGAGATTCGAGTTTGGAATCCTCACACCAGTACTACTTAAAGCTATATATCAGCTGATCAATTATTTGAAAGCTCAAACAATAATAAGAACCACCTACTAGGTACCTACCTAGTACCTAACCTCATCTTGCCAGTACCTCGAAGCAAATCCTACATAATATCGATCTCTAAATCGAATATCAGTCAGTGCTTGAGAACGCTTGATAGCCCTTAAGAAACGCGTCGCGGCACTCATCAGATACCTAAACCGCGCCCCAAACTTTTTTTTATCTATCGGATAAGAGAAAAGAAGAACGAACTAATTAATAACTTAACTAACTTCTCTTTTCCGCCTCGTCCATTTCATCATAACCTACCTAGGTACCACATCAACAACTATTCTTTCTTTCCCTACCCATTCACCGTTTTTCAAATCTCGATTTTAAGTCAAATCACAAATTCTGCACCATGGCTGCGGTAAGATTAATTCATTCCCAAGTCAACTCGGTATGAAAACTTACAAAATTCTAGTCAATTCAAACCGTCTCGGAGAGCAAAGAGTTGCGCGGGCTCAATTTAATCGCCGCTCATTCTCATATTCGCGGCTTAGGTGTTGATCCGGATAGTCTTGAACCGCGCGCATCCTCTCAGGGACTTGTAGGTCAGGAAAAGGCGCGTAAAGCTGCTGCCGTCATTTTACAAATGGTCAAGGAAGGAAAGATAGCAGGTCGAGCAGTTTTAATTGCGGGTCCTCCAAGGTATGTGATCGTAGAGTTCGTCATGAAAATCTATATTGACCCGTTTCTTTCAGTACTGGAAAGACGGCGATAGCAATGGGAATGGCACAATCTCTAGGCTCGGATGTGCCATTTACCATGTTGGCCTCTTCAGAGATATTCTCCCTCGAAATGTCAAAAACTGAAGCCCTTACTCAAGCCTTCCGAAAATCGATAGGCGTGCGCATAAAGGAGGAGAGTGAGATGATTGAAGGAGAGGTCGTTGAGATCCAGACCGACAGGAGTGTAACGGGTGGTACGAAGCAGGGCAAACTAACTATCAAAACCACCGACATGGAGACGATATACGATATGGGAAGCAAGATGATCGATTCCATGACAAAGGAGCGCGTAATGGCGGGTGACATTATTTCAATTGACAAATCCTCGGGCAAAATTACCAAGCTGGGGAGATCTTACGCAAAATCAAGAGATTACGATGCAATGGGTGTAGATACAAAGTTCTTGCAGTGCCCTGACGGAGAGCTTCAAAAGCGCAAAGAGGTTGTCCACACTGTGAGTCTACACGAGATCGACGTCATCAATTCGAGAACGCAAGGTTTCTTAGCTCTCTTTTCGGGAGATACTGGAGAAATCAGAAGCGAGGTTCGCGATCAGATCAACACGAAGGTTGCAGAATGGAAAGAAGAAGGAAAAGCCGAAATTGTGCCTGGCGTTCTTTTCATCGATGAGGTCCACATGCTGGATATTGAATGCTTTTCGTACATTAATCGCGCGTTGGAAGATGAGCTCGCGCCTATCGTCATCATGGCAAGCAACCGCGGAAACTCTAGAATTCGAGGCACGAATTACAAAAGCCCCCATGGATTACCTCTTGATTTCTTAGATCGGGTTGTCATCGTTAGCACACATCCATACGCCAAGGAAGAGATTCAGCAGATCCTCTCCATTCGTGCACAAGAGGAGGAAGTCGATGTTTCCCCCGATGCACTAGCTTTACTTACTAAAATCGGGCAAGAAACTGGTATCAGATATGCCAGCAACCTCATTACCACATCACAACTTATTTGTGCCAAGCGCAAGGCCAAGCAAATTGGTATCGAAGATGTTCAACGGAGCTTCACTCTCTTCTTCGACTCTGCACGTAGCGTCAAATTTGTTACAGACTTTGAAAAACGTCTCATTGGGGAGGAAGGAGGTGTGAATTTGTCAGTGACCAATGGTCATGGCGATGCAATGGAGCTTTCATGAATGACGAAGGGTTCGAAGGATTTAAGATATGATCGTTTGGCGTTGGTCGTTCCTATTTGCTGTGGCAAGGAAAGCAAATAGTAGAACTTTATGTTGTATATTAGGGCTGACTAAAAGTGGGCGCAATTACGGAGATGTAATGGAAAGGGCAAACTTCTTTTAGCTGAGATATGGTGCAATACACTAATCCTATAGATGCTATGTGAATGGCTTGGAGATGTCATAACTCATGTGATCAATCGAGAACGATGTACTTGTCTTTGCACCATCGCAGAAAAATAAACCAACTTTTAACATGAAACTACAAACTAATTACGCCCATTAATTCTTTGTATCCCGGGTATCATGGCATAATCATAAAAAATCCGCAACTCTACTCCAATTACCCTCCTGTCCTACCCTTTTGAACTCGACTCCCTCCCCAAAGTAGCCCGCATCTTGCCATGCTACCATAGTCGGGCCATCAAAAGGACCTTGTTTGGCAGCCCCGTCCCGACCATCTGTCCATCTATATTCCCACATTTTGGTGGGCGCGAGGCCATTCTCTTCGTTCATAGCCACTTCTTCGGATGGCTCTTCCCAGTCTTCGCCCGTCTCTTTCCGATATTGTCGTATAAGCATCTCTCTCTCCTGCTCGTAAACATCCGTTTGGCCTCTTATGAGCAATTGATCGGCAGCGCCTGTAATAGCGTTTATGGCATCTCGTATCCTGGTCTGTTCTGGGTCTTCAACCTTCTCAGCATCCACATCCATAGAATCGTCCTTTTGGGTTTGCTTCTTTAATTTCCATTTCGGTATTTTCTTCGTCTTTACTTGGCTCTTTCCAAGCCTTGCAAGCGCCTCGAGAACTGTCTCGGCTTTATCCAGTCGCAATATTAATGTTCGTAAGATATCTGAGAGTAACATGGCATCATCCTCGAGCCTTTTTTGCCGCCGTTCCTCCTCCCTTTTCTCGTGTGCTTCTGCGGCTTTCTTCATATCCTTCTTGCTAATTCCTTCCAGCCAAGTGTCGTGCACTGCATCTCGATCCGCTGCATTTCGCACAAAATTGCCGTTCGCATCAAATTTGCCTTCTTCCTGTTCAGCCTTCATATTGAAGGCATCAACCTTAGGGGCATTCCTCTTCAATCCACCGGCTCCAACCTCCTCGTCCACGTCTTCTTCTTGCGCGGCCAACACGGCATCTTCTTCGTCATCGCTGCTCTCCTGGTCGTCCATCGCATGCGTTGATAACTTTCCTTTTGGATCCAATGCAAAGTTCCCAGATACATGACCTCCACTCTTGCTGCCTAGAACCTGACCTTCAATCTCATCTTCCTTCAAGAATCTTACTTCTTTCCCTTTTTTGCGAGCCTTCAGTTCACTCTCATCCTCATCGCCGTCCGCAAATTCATCCTCCAAGTCTGCAAACATGTCCGCATCTTCCTCCATATCCGTCTTCCCACTTGTCGCACCAGGTTTCTCCTTGCTATATCCATCTAGGGCTTCCGCCAGGTTTACCTCGCCCTTCTTTCCTTTGGCTCTTTCGTCTGCACGCGCGTCGAAACCCTCGTTATCAGAATCAGAATCGTAACCATCGATATTAACCGCTCCTCTTTTGGTACCAGTTCCTCGACTTCCGATAACATCTGCGTCCAGGACTGCATCTTCTTCCGGCTCGTCAGCTACCAAAGCAGATGGGTTTCTTAGATCGAATTTTGGTTTCTTTGAAGGGCCATCCTCATTTTCATTCCGGTGCGAACGGGCAAATTCTTCACCAGCACGTTTCGGTCGCGCAGCTGCGTATCTGGAAGACATATTGTATTGCTGGTTCCGCTATCCCTTTGTATTGAGAAGCTTCGAGACTTTGGAATATAAATAATATAAAGTGAATGCTGAGTACTTTCTATGCAAGGATCGGGAAACATTTGAAGCTTTAAGGTTTCGGAGTTAAGAGTCCCCCGCCATTTAGAGCAACCGAGAGAGAGAGCTGGTTCCTGCGTCATCTCTTGACAGCCTTTGAGCTACTACGAATTGTACAGCTTATTAACCTTACTACTACCATAAACTTTCATACTACACCAACAAACTCCAAGAACTACTACATCTACTTACAAAAGCCATACACACAATTTAATTGCGAATAAATTTTACAAGAATATCTGAACTTTACTTCTCATCCAACTTTTTCAAGGCTTTCGATTTTTTTACGATACAGATTTTACCCATCATTCCATAAGATACAGATCTTACTTATTCAAAGAAAATGGTATGTGAAATGATCCGCAGGCAATATGTCCCTTCGCATACTGATGAAATTAATAGTCGTACTCGGGTTTCTATGAAGGAGATGACCCAGCTGCCATGTATCAAATGTTGCAGCAGCGCGGAATGCGAGGGCCTCCCAAACGTTTCGATGAATACTACCGATGTTATCCAACTGTCATGATTCCCGGTCCTGAACGAGACAACCTTAATTATGGAGGAAAGATTATTATGCCACCATCTGCTCTGGAGAAGCTTACTCGACTACACATTACGTACCCTATGCTCTTCGAGCTCATCAATAGTCGACATCCCGATGGTCCAAAATTAACACATGCTGGTGTACTGGAGTTTATTGCGGATGAAGGAAAGGTTTATCTTCCACATTGGGTACGCGCCCTTTCTGTCTCATCAAAAAGTATGTTTCTAATCTAACCACCTAACTCCAGATGATGCAAACCCTTGGGCTTGAAACTGGAGATCTCTTCCAGATCAAATCGACCGATCTTCCCCCTGCCTCCCTTATCAAGCTCCAACCTCAATCCGTCAATTTTCTCGACATCTCCAACCCAAAGGCCGTACTCGAAAAAGCGTTTCGTGACTTTTCTACGGTCACGAAAGGCGATATCTTTAGCTTCCACTATAATGATACTATCTATGATATTGCGGTGCTGGAGGTCAAACCAGTTACTGACAAAATGGGGGTTAGTATGCTCGAAACGGATGTTGAGGTCGATTTCGCAGCTCCGTTAGGCTATGTCGAGCCAACTCCAGTCAGGGGTAATGGTAGCGGAACCAGCACACCCAGAAGTGCCATCGGCGGTTTACCTGCAGGTGGCATGCTTCACAGTCAAGGAACCATGGCACAGGCCATCAACTACGATGCCATTGCACCAACGTCTAATTCTGTGGCACAAGGTGCAAAAGCGGCCTCATCCAACTTTGTATCTGGAGGTCACAAACTGAGCGCCAAGAAGGGCACAAAGACCCCCACACCTACTGCGTCAACTCCTGTTGCTGGAGTTAGCACGAACACCCCTGCTGTATCGGTTCGAAGAACGAATGGTCCTCAACCTCTTCGACTACCACCCAACAAACTCTTCTTCGGTTACGAAGTCAAACCAGTCAAAACGCAAGCTGATAAGGACAGAGAGAATGCAGATGCAAAGCAACCCCATTTCTCTGTGCAAGGACAATCACTGAAGACCGGCAAGAAGGTGGAGGTCAAAAGCGAGCCAGCTCCAGAGGCTCAAGCCAAGGGCGACAGTATAGGTCGGAGGCTGGATGGAAAAGATGCCAATAAGTAGTAGAATAGAAGCGAGTATATCATGATGATGGTGGCGTTTAAAGGCGGGTAACCTCTCTGGCGTTCGGAGGTCTGGCACGTAATGCTGCATGGGAAGGAGGACATCTTATGCTATTTAGATCTTTGCGTTAAAGAAAATCTGCATTCTGATGATACCAGTGGGTATGGGACTCTGTGAAGCAATCTGTATTGTAGTCAACAGGCACTGGAAATTGTTTAAGTGACCAACGTCCACCAAAATCATTCAGAGACCTTTTATTCGCATGTCAAACAATGCACTGCCTAGTATCCAATCGTATTTTCCTCCGAGCTCAAGACTGGAAGATCGAAGAGCTTCATAGTGGAGACAAACAGCCTCGAGATTACAACCATCTACAACGGCCTTCGAAATTTCTTGGTTTCATTTCCCAATATGGTAGGCACAAATGAGACTGTGCAAGCAACTATCGAACCCCCTCTTCCTGCCATTTGAGAGGATACACTTCGAGCTGTTGTTCCGAATGCCTCTACGCTCTTTCTTCAAAAATATCAATGTGATCATGTGCTAAGACTTCCTGTTCCTTATTCTTCTTGGGACACATAATGCTTCAATTGTTTGATGTAACATAATTCTACTTTTGTGGGCTTGTGCGGACTTCTTTTCTAGTTGGAAACCATCAATAGCACAGTTATCGATACGTATCTACCATAACATACCATTCAAATACTGTTTCGTGGAAGAATAGTAACACTCAAGTTTTGGAAGACATACGTTGCTATTGTAAGTTTGCTGTCGGCGCTGACCAAAAAGTATTGGTGAGCGCCTTATGAAGCATGAACCTTCTTGACAAATCGAAGAGACATCAACATTCATTGCTAACAGACCGGATGGTTTTTAGACATTATCATCTTAATGATTAGACCTTAGCGGAAGAAATACATCCCTCGCAGCGACGATTTTACTAATAAGATAATCTATATATTACTCGTTGCTGAGGCTCCATCACATCAAGAATGCCAAATTCGCGTGGCAGGAGACAAAAGTTTTCTTCTCAGGAGGATGCGTACCTTTCCAATTTCAGAGAATGGCGAAATGAAGAAGTTTCAGAATCATGGGCTCAGTTTCTCGCCAGATACGAGAAGAAATTCTGGGCCGATCCCCATAGTTCGGCGTCACTATTTCGAAGGGCCGAAAAGCTTTCTGGTCATCGTCATCAAACTCTATCTCGAGTTGAAGAAATGATGTATCATATGCTTAAGATGCGCAAATCGAGTCTTTTATGGACATGGGGAAGAATTGGCCAGGCATTTGGTACCAATGCGAGGACAGCTTCTGCGGCATATAAGAATTTCTTAGGGAGAAATGGAATCGACGAAGACGAGAATGAATCTCGTCGTATAATGTGGACTGAGTCAGACAAGAGGAGACTCGGGAGGGCGCGTCATCTAGGCTACTCATGGGAACGGATATCTAAGCAATTTGGTCACGAGGATTATATCTGCATGTCGGCACATTACATACACTCTTACGGGGGGGGAAGGTCTGGAAACTTGAATGCTTCTTTCCATCCAAAGTATTTTTTTTCTTTCATTGGAAAAAGCGGCGGACATCCCATACACAAGTCAGCAGGTGCTTCAAAAGTCAAGGATGAGGGTGAAGATTATCAATGGGCGAAGAGTCTCGTTACGCGAAATGAAAGAGAACAATCACAGCCTAGGTCTGGCATCACAAGTGCTAAACAATCGGGAAGCAACAATTCTCAGTCATGCTTCACTAATTTAGAGCACATTAAGAGCCATTCTGTATTGAAACTGGAACACAATTCCAGATTGATCGACCGCATACCAACAAAGCGCTCGCTGGATGGGAGCAAGACTACAATGGCACCGACATCTGAAGCTGACAGCCGGCATTATGCTCCCTTAAGAACAGCAAAGCCAATACATAGAGAAAGTCTTGCCAAAATGAGATTCAATGGATGTTCGGCGAGCCAAAATTTTGTACAAACACTTGATTCTCGGCTACTTGACACCCACCGCCGAAATGAGTTTGGTCCCAGAGGTCTCGTCAAGATCGAAACAGAGACGGCCAGGCATTGTTTTCCAGTCGGTCTCAAAAATCGAAGAAGTCACAAGCCCAGCTGCAGTTATGAAGAACTACACAGACCATATGTCAAGGTGAAGGAAGAAGTGGAAGATGATGAAAGCAATGAGAACATGGCATATTGCATGATTAGTGAAGCAAGATGACTTGGGTTCATCTCTGCAATGTTGAATGATACAGACCTGCGAAGTATCGTTTGAGAACTTTGTACTATTGTTAATTGTGTTACGTTATTGACAAACCTATGAAGAGGGAGATGTTGGACTTCTGGGACAGCATGATTAGCCAAACATGTATTATCTTCAAATTCTAGGCTTTATTCGTGGTCAAGAGTATTCGTCAGAGGAAAATGGTTAATTTGCTTAAAGTATTAAAACCCTAAAATTAAAGAATTTGATTCAAATCGACAAGCAAATATTAAACAGTGAAGCTAAGCAAGTTATTCTGACTCCCCACTGCCCAATTATCAGTGATACTCTACTTCGAGAAGAAAACATAAGAACCGTCATCTTGGCTTTCTTCACTCTCGAAGGAAATGACACACCTGTGACCCAGGGTGTTCAATAGTCCGAACTGCAGTCTAAAATTGAAGACTATCAAATCCCCAAACCAATTAACACGTTCAAATCATGTGAATATATGGAAGAATATCGGAATATTGAATTGTTTTAGAATTTCTAAATGCTTTTCGAAGTTCAACCCCTTATATTGTTGGACTGCAGTCTGGACTATTGGATACCCTGTTCATGTCCTGAAAACTGGTGGTATCATATCCACTGACGCTTTGGGCCCAGGGATCAAAACAATATCCCTGCTCATCTCGATATGCGGCTCCAAAGGACTCCTGGTATCCAGTTTGTTCGTGAAGAGACGGATTAAAGAATGAAGCGTTCGTCATACGGTTGTTAAGACCTGCCGTGCTGCTCATGGAACTGTTGAGACTAACAACACCAGGGGTAGGGAAGTTGAGACTTTTTGGAGACGGGGGTGAAGTCATTGAGAAAGGGGTTTCGAGATGTACGGACTCTTGTGGGGTGAAGAAAGAGATAGAGAAGTCGGACTCGGTTTTCATCTTTGACTGAGGAGTGCTGGGTGTGGCGGGCTCGCGCTTGGCGACTTCTAGTGTGGATAATGAGTTGCTATGATTCGTCTCCATGTCACTTGTATTCATGTAGAGGGGTGTGTGAGCGTTCTGAGACTCATATCTCAAGTGAAAGGCAAGGTTCGCGTCATCGAGAATATCCTCCTGATTTTTGAGTTTAGGCTCTCGTTTGGCGGGTTTTTTCTTCTCGATCCTGGAACGTCGAGGAGTTGCAATCTTCCTGGCATGGACGGGCGATGATGTTGCATTGTCCATTTGTTTCTTGAATCGAGAGTAGCGCATTCGAGCAGCGTGGCCGTTGGTAATTTCTTGAGAAAGAATAGGATCATGCGCTACTTTATTCCAATCGATCTGCGCAATCATTATCAGTGTTCCACTCACACAATGAGATTCTCCATCAAGTGAGGATTTCATACATCTTTGAGGCATTTTTGACTAAGTATTGCATATAACAAGCGATTGATGGCTCCGTCATTGGTCATTGTTTCATTCGCTCTCAAACTAGCCAATTTGATGACCGAAGGGTAACATACGTAACTTCTAGTTTCCTCGATGTATTCAAAGGAGGGGGCAATGAAGATAGACTGAGGAAATTGGGAAGCCTTTTGGCTTAGATAGCAGGGTATGAATGCTTCCCTCGCTGACGCAACAGAGCGCAGATGGCGTTCTAGGGTCTTGCGTTTGAAGGCGAAGAAGTACAAATATTGGAAGGCAGCAAGAATGGTGTTGTGAATATTTTCAAAGAAGCATGTGAGGATCTGTGAGGGGAAGATATAGAAATATTCATCTTGATGCACCAATGTTGCGCGGAGTTTAGTAGTAAATTGTGCATTTTCCAAGCTGCTTTCATTGAAAGAGAACATAAGAACATTTGATATTCTATTGAACTGCACACAGATATTGCTTTTGGCAAGAATGTGTATAGTCAATCAATAATCTGAAAGGAGGTTGAAGATATCAGAAAGGATATTCAATCTGCTAATGTGTGGCACGGTGATTACGATCATCGCTCGTACCCCTTTTCGGTAGATATATGAATACAGGGCTTAGAAGAACTATCAAACATAAATTTGATGAGATGGCTTTCCTTTTCTTTTTATGTATGCTTAGGTACCTTGAATGAATGGAATAAGTAAGAGTGTCGTAAGGATAGTCAGTTGGTTGTCTGATGATAAAGCAATACATGAGACACGCACGACACGGAAACAAACACTCTTTGAGGTGTTTGATAAGGTTGCATTCATCTACTTTTGACGATGCTATCTATGAATCATGATTGAAGACGTTGTGGTTACTTGCATTAGTTCCCAGCCCTGCTTCCATTCTACATTTGCTTTACCTCACTCAATACCGTATTATTACATGAATACTGCCTACATAGGTGGACAAACGAATATGAAAGTTGAGCTACGCACCCTCTAGGTGTGAATGTGATCAAAGCCTACTGGATTCTGATCTGTAGTCGAACAGGTGATAAATTAAAGATTCAGATTGATGAAGTTGTAAGTTGAATTCGAGAAACTCTTTAAGAAAATCTATCACAAGGCCTTGCATATCCATACCTGCCCTCTCTCGCCGCTGTATCTACCTACCCAATTCTACGTCCTTAATTCACTCACTTGCAGAAATCATGTCATTTGTTTTGAAATTCACTATTCTTTTAATGTACCTCTCTACAATCCTTCTCAATCTTGTTTCTATCCTCCACCCATCTTCTTCCCAACCCTACCACTTCATCCACCTACAAACTCAAGCAACAGCAGCAACAAGAATACGAAGAACTTTCAACCTCGCATTCATCCATCAATTATGCCTTCTCAGTGGGATCATAGGGCTGACAAGGATTTGTTGTTGGCTATCATCGAAGGAAATAATCTCAAGGCTATTGAATGGCCCACAATTTCCGAGAGGCTCGAGAAAAAAGGCTATTCCTTTACCAAGGAGGCTTGCCGGTACGTATAGAAGTTTCTCTCATATCTTATCCACCGTCTGGATGTATTCCTTGTCTCGTATCAAAGATTCTGATCGTTGTTTTGATTTGAATGGTCTACCTCCAATCAAACCTGAAGCACCGTGTTCTCAACTACTGCGCATTACTATTCTGAAATCATCACCCCCATGTATCTCCATCCACATAACAGTTGACTTGCTTGAACCGCAGCAATTGCACCTCTACCACAGCCCCTCTCTAACAATTCTTGCGCGAAGACTGACCAAACAATGAAAGACAACATTTTCAGAAGATCAGAAAAGAATCTCGCACCGGCACTCCCTCTGCTTCCACCAGCACCACTCCTGCTGCCACTTCTGTCAAGAAACGCAAGTCCAAGGCTGCTTCTATTGAGGAGGGACAAGAGAATGAGGAGGAGGGAACACCCTCGAAGATTCAGTCGAAACGGGTCAAGAAAGAAAGTGGTCAATCTGCCGCTGAACTAGGAGTCGAGACTGAGGAGTGATTGTGGTCAATAATTGTCGGTAAATACTACGTCATCGTTGTTGATAGACAACCCTAATGTGGTGCGAAGAGAACCGGGATGCTGACAATTGAATAGTCTCGACAATGCTTGGCTTTGGGGTGACATTCTCTCTCGCTGCATATGATACGGTAGCCAGGATGGAGAAGATTGGGTTGTGCATATTAGATATCAAGGACGAGGCAACAAAGTAACTCGTAGTCTGCCTGACCTCATTTGGTTTCAGATGGTTGAGCTTTCTTAAGTCGGCGACGGAGCGTTGGAGAGGTACTTTTTCTGCAAATAGTATCTTACCGTGGACATTGATCTTATCACTAGGATTTGTCATACTTCGTGGAAAAATACTAAAAACACTGCATACTCAGAAAACTCGACTTTCAAACTTTTCTCGCTCTCAGTCGTGTCAATTGACTTTAATGCAAATGTTGGCTTGCCTATACAACGATTGGACCTTCTAACGCGTTAGCTCAAAGTAGTTGAACTCTGATACCAGATATCGGATCTAGCTAAATAATCAGCTTGTGGTTTCTGGATGACCTCTGCGAATATATCTCTTTTTGCATCGATCAATCTACCTTATAGCACTTCGACTAGACTCAAAAGTGTTACACACTCGACGACTTAGGATAGATAGCTTCTGATGATATTCTCCACTATTGACTTTAGTATTCACCAAAGATAGAAGGAACAATAGAAAATTCCTTCAAAAAAATAGAATTATTATCTAGAACCTGAAATGATTGAATCGACATAAATAATACAGATTTTGAAATATCAATGAGTCTTTATGTGCTTTAAAGAAATCTGTCTTTGTGTGATGATATACAAGATTATATTTGCTCAATATTTCTATAAGAGTTTAGGCCTCGGCTTATCACACACCACCTTATTTCGTAACAAAATCCCTGCAAAAATGTTGTTTTCCTATATAAATTAATTATTTTTATAATTCTTTAAAGAATTGAAAATATAATTTGAAATTTGGTTGTATTAATAATAATTATAATTAA